>JACBWV010000821.1:595300-642800 GCA_013435795.1 Chlamydomonas sp. ICE-L
ACGTCTCGGTCTTCACTCCACTCTTACGACCACTGCGTAGTTTGCAGCTCTACCTCCCCTTAGACCCCTGGGAAAGTCGCGGTGGGTGCTATACACTTAGAACTCCTGCGTAGTGGTCTTATCCCATTAGCTTGATCCATGGAGTGGCTCTAATCCACGTAGACCCAGGAACCACCACCGTGGAGTCACCATCCCCTTAGACCTGGGAAGTCGAGTAGATCCCCCTTACGACTGGAAGGGTCTATCCCCTTAGACCATTGGTAGGCGTGTCTTCCACTTAGAACCTGGTAGTCGTCTATCACCTTAGAACACTGGTCGTGGTCTATTCCACTATGAGACCCTGCGTAGTGGTCTTACCTTTAGACCCATTGGAATGGTTCTATCCCCCTTGACAATCCGGTAGTTGTCATCCCTTAGGACCCTGTGGAACCAGTGGTATATCCCCTTAGACCCTGGTAGTGGTCATATCCCCTTAGACCCTGGTAGTGGTTATCCCCTTCACGAACCCTGGTAGTGGCCTCTATCCCCTTAGACCCTGGTGGTAAGTGGTCATCCCTTAGACCATGGAAGTGGTCTACCCATTAGACCCTGGGGTAGTGCGCGTAGTGTCTATCCATTAGACCCCTGGGAAGTGTCTATCCCCTTTAGACCCTGTAGTGGTCTATTCTCACTTAGACCCTGGAAGTGGTCTATCCCCTAGGACCTGGTAGTGGTCTATCCCTTAGACCCTGGATTAGAGTGGTCTATCCCTGAGGGGGGGACCCTTGGTAGTGGTCTATCCCCTTAGACCCTGGAAGTGGTCTATCCTCTTAGACCCTGGTAGGTGTCTATCCCCTTAGACCCTGGAGTGGTCTATCAACTCTAGACCGTGGAGTGGTATATCCCTTAGACCCTGGTAGTGGTCTATCCCCTTAGACCCTGGTAGTGGTCTATCCCCTTAGACCCTGGAAGTGGTCTATCCCCTTAGACCCTGGAAGTGGTCTATCCCCTTAGACCCTGTGGTAGTGGTTCTATACCCTAGACCAGTAGGGGTCTTATACCCTTAGACCCTGGAAGGGGTATATCCCGTAGGACCCTGGTAGTTGTCTATCCCCTAGGACCCTCGGAAGTGGCTATCCCCTTAGACCCTGGAAGGGTCTAACCCTTAGACCCTGGTAGTGGTTATCCCCATTAGAACCTGCGTTGGTCTATCCCTTAGACTGGGTAGTGTCTATCCCCTTAGACCCTGGTAGTGGTCTATCCCCTTAGACCCTGGAAGTGGTCTATCCCCTTAGACCCTGGTAGTGGTCTATCCCCTTAGACCCTGGAAGTGGTCTATCCCTTAGACCCTGGTAGTGTCTATCCCCTTAGACCCTGGTAGTGGTTTATCCCCTTAGACCCTGGAAGTGGTCTATCCCCCTTATACCCGGAAGTGTCTATTCCCCTTAGAGGGGTCGGCGTGGTTGGGGGCCCCGGTTAGACCCTGGCAGGCTGGGGCTATGCGCGGGCCCGTAGACCCTTGTAGTGGTCTAGGGGTTCCCCCTTAGACCTGGTAGTGTCGATATCCCCTTAGAGGCCCTCTGTAGGTGTGATTCTATCCCCTTGAAAACCCTGAATGTGTCTATCCCCTTAGCACCCGACCTAGTGGTCTATCCCCTTAGACCCTGGAAGTGGTCTATCCCCTTAGACCCTGGTAGTGGTCTATCCCCTTAGACCCTGGAAGTGGTCTATCCCCTTAGACCCTGGTAGTGGTCTATCCCCTTAGACCCTGGTAGTGGTCTATCCCCTTAGACCCTGGTAGTGGTCTATCCCCTTAGACCCTGGAAGTGGTCTATCCCCTTAGACCCTGGAAGTGGGTCTAGTTCCCCCTATACCCTGGTAAAGGTGTCTATCCCTTAACCCCTGTAGTGTCTATTCCCCTTAGCCCTGACAAAAAAAAAAAAAAAAGAAGTGTCTATCCCTTAGAACCCCCTGGTAGTGGTCTATCCCCTTATACCTGGAATGGTCTAGATCCCCCTTAGACCCTGGTAGTGGTCTATCCCCTTAGACCCTGGAAGTGGTCTATCCCCTTAGACCCTGGTAGTGGTCTATCCCCTTAGACCCTGGAAGTGGTCTATCCCCTTAGACCCTGGTAGTGGTCTATCCCCTTAGACCCTGGAAGTGGTCTATCCCCTTAGACCCTGGTAGTGGTCTATCCCCTTAGACCCTGGGAATGGTAGTCGCCTATCCCCTTAGACCCTGGTAGTGGTCTATCCCCTTAGACCCTGGAAGTGGTCTATCCCCTTAGACCCTGGTAGTGGTCTATCCCCTTAGACCCTTGAAGTGGTCTATCCCCTTAGACCCTGGTAGTGGTCTATCCCCTTAGATAGACCCCCTGGAATTGTCTATCCCTGTTATACCCGGTAGGTGTCATCCCCTTAGACCCCGGAATGGTCTATCCCCTTAACCCGGGAAAGTGGGTCTAATCCCCTAGACCCTGCGTAGTGTCTCTCCCTTAGACCCTGGTAGTGGTCTATCCCCTTAGACCCTGGAAGTGGTCTATCCCCTTAGACCCTGGTAGTGGTCTATCCCCTTAGACCCTGGAAGTGGTCTATCCCCTTAGACCCTGGTAGTGGTCTATCCCCTTAGACCCTGGAAGTGGTCTATCCCCTTAGACCCTGGTAGTGGTCTATCCCCTTAGACCCTGGAAGTGGTCTATCCCCTTAGACCCTGGTAGTGGTCTATCCCCTTAGAACCCTGGGTAGTGGTCTATCCCCTTCTACCCTGGTAGTGGTCTATCCCCTTACCCCGGTAGTGGTCTATCCCCTTAGACCCTGGTAGTGGTCTATCCCCTTAGACCCTGGAAGTGGTCTATCCCCTTAGACCCTGGTAGTGGTCTATCCCCTTAGACCCTGGAAGTGGTCTATCCCCTTAGACCCTGGTAGTGGTCTATCCCCTTAGACCCTGGAAGTGGTCTATCCCCTCGTTCTTTCTTCCTCGTGCATCATGGGCATCTGCATGTCATATCCCTGCTTCGAAACAAAAAGGAAAAAAAGGAAAAAAAAAAGGAAAAAAAGGATAATAAAAAACGTAGCTAAAAAACAATGCCCTCTCCCCCCCAGGTGGAATAGACCTTGCAAGTATCGATATTTGTTTCCGCTATATATAGCGATCGCTAGTTTTGACCCCGTTTTGGAGAAATTATCGCTATAAAAAATAAAAAAATAAAAAAGTTTTTTTATTTTGCCCCAAATGCTACAAAAAGCTACAAAAACAATAAAACGCTGTCCCTGGAGGAGGCCAAGAACCATAAAGCTAGAAAAAACCCACTTTCAGATTTGAAAAAAAAACTGGTCGATCCCCTCGTTGTTTCTTGCATTATGGGCAGCTGCATGTCGTATGCTGGCTACCGGTAAAAAAATGAAATCATAAAAATTGAAATAGATAATTATAAGAAATGTCAAACATCAATGCCCTCCCCCCAGTTAGAATGGACCATGCAAGTGCTTCATATCTGGACACCCAGACAGTATTGCATAGTGAAAGGGGGGTCCACGAGCATCATTTCGTCAAGGCCATTCAAAAAAAAAAAAAATAGAACAAGTTATTCAGTTTTTAGTATTTTTACAACTTTCTTGGGTAGCTCAGTAGTCCGCGCCCTTGGAGGAGATCACCCTGGTATGAAAAGGACTGAAGGCGTTATTTATCTGTCTATCTATCTTTATCATCATCATTATCATGTTTTAATTGACTCGAATTGTATTCTGAAGCCTGAGGGTCTGCTCGGGTGAGGTGTGGGGTGTGTGGGGAGGAGTGTGTGGGGTGTGTGTGTGTGTGGGGTGGGGGGTAGACCCCAGGCTCGAATGCATTAGGAACACGTCAGGAACCAGAATTCAGAACGCGAATACGTACACGTTGCGCGCGCGCGTTATTTTAGCTTAACTGCCGCTCATGCGAAGCTGGGCGCTAAGATCTAGGTGGCATCCAGTCTGGCGTCCAGCCTGGATGTGCCTTCAGTGCACCCACCAATTACACACTGGGTGGAAGCAACTAACGGTTGCAGATTCGTACTCGTCTCGTACTTGTGCTCGCGGTTCTCAATTCATATCAAACATACGATACGAAATATGTTTTCTTACCCCCCCCTCGAACATAATAATATAAACTGAAATTAATAATACATAAATAATAAAAATGAAATTAATCTTGTATACAACTATTCCCTGTCCTCCCAGGTGAAATAGACCATGCAAGTGGTCACCCCCCTTGTCCCGTAGTGCATCTAGGCGTCTGCATGTCCTTTGCCCGCTACCAATACAAATAAACATAATAATAAAAACGAAAAAAATGAAATAAATAATAATAGAGAAGCTGTAAAAAACTATTCCCTCTCCTCCCAGGTGAAATAGACCATGCAAGTGGTCACCCCCCTTGTCCCGTAGTGCATCTAGGCGTCTGCATGTCCTTTGCCCGCTACCAATACAAATAAACATAATAATAAAAATGAAATAAAAATAATAAAAATGAAATAAATAGTAATACAGAAGCTGTAAAAAAACTATTCCCTATCCTCCCGGGTGGAATGGACCATGCAAGTGGTCACCCCCCTCGTCCTGTACTGCATCGTGGGCATCTGCATGTTGTATGCCATCTACCAATAAAAATAAAACATAATAATAAAATGAAATACAAAATTATAACACATATTACAAAGTTGTAAAAACTATTCCCTCTCCTCCCAGGTGGAATGGACCATGCAAGTGGTCACTCCCCTTGTTCTTTCGTGCATCATGGACATCTGCGTGTTGTATGCCGGCTACCAAAAAAAATAAAACATAATAATAAAAATGAAATACATAATGATAAAATGAATTAATAAATAATAATAAAAATGAAATAACGAATAATAAAAATTGAATTGATAATAATAAACAGTTGTATAAAAACTATTCCCTCTTCTCCCAGGTGAAATGGACCATGCAAGTGGTCACTCCCCTTGTTCTTTCGTGCATCATGGGCATCTGCATGTCGCATGCCGGCTACCTACTTCGAGCTACTGTGTCCGCCACCTTCTTCACCATCGTTGGTATCTTGTGTAAAGTCCTCACCGTCATCATCAATTGTATGCTTTGGGAGAAGCATGCCACTCCACAGGGAATCGGCTTCCTCTTTCTGTGGTAAGCCAGCCTGTAACGGCCTTGAAATCTTAGGTATCTGTGTGCATGTATGTATGTGTGTATGTGTGTGAGCGTGAGCGTGCATCAGCTTCCTCTTTCTGTGGTAAGCCAGCCTGTGATGGTCTTAGGTATCTGTGTGTGCATGTGTGTGTGCATGTGTATGTGCATGTGTGTGAGCGTGCACGCTTGCATGCTATGGGAGAAGGACGCCACTCCACATGGCATCAGCTTCCTTTTTCTGTGGTAAGCCAGCCTGTGATGGTCTTAGGCATGTGTGTGTGCATGTGTGTGTGCATGTGTATGTGCATGTGTGTGTGTGTGCATGTGTATGTGCATGTGTGTGAGCGTGCACGCTTGCATGCTATGGGAGAAGGACGCCACTCCACATGGCATCAGCTTCCTCTTTATGTGGTAAGCCAGCCTGTAATGGTCTTGAAATCTAAGGTACCTGTGTTTGTTTTAGCCCCTTTTAGTGATATGCATTGGTCTACTGGTAGACCGAATCACTCCGAGGACGAAGAGTCGGGGGTTCGATTCCCCCTACGGTCGCTCTTAGCGTTGCAGGTCGTTGTCAACCGCGATGGTAGCTTGTCCAGTTGAGGTAGAAGACCGCTCTCTACCCGCGTACGACAGGTTCTCTTAACACCACGCCCCACCAGGCGTTATCATTACCTTGTGTTTGTTTGATGCTTGCGCTCACATATGGAGTATGTTACAGTATGTTACAGTATAGGGGGGGTATGTTACAGTAGGTTGTAATATAGGGGATGTATGTTACAGGTTAGGGGGGGGGGGCAGAAAGGCCTAGGGGGCAGACCTGACGTGATTTGCTTTAATCTATCGCTCAGCTTGGACCAGTCCACAAGGTACCCCAGCGTTTGCAGGAAATTCGCTGCCCTCTTGGCGAAGAGGAGCAGCAAGTATTCCACAGGTGGTGGATCGGTTGTGAGCAACGGCCTCTCGAGCTTAGGCTGCGACTCGGTTAACCTGGTTGTTGGAAGCGGTGGTCTGCCCAGGTTCTAGCCGTTTTAAGAATCCCCACAGGGTGCTTTGCTTATTGTGCTTTGGAGCTAGTATAGGGCGCAAACGTCCCTCGGGGGATATATCGAGGGTCTGCGCCATGCAATCTGGGAAATGCAAGTTTTTTAGCGCTTCTACTTTTTGTTGAGCCGGCAGGTCCCGGGGTCAGTGGAGCCCAAATACTAATATCGCCCTGATACACGGTTGACGGTTTTTTCGTCGCGGAATATAGTGTACGCTTCGATTTGACGGCCGCTCCCGACATATTAAAGCGTTATTTTGTGCTGTGAGTTTGGTAATCCAGACCAGTATGGTATGGCTAAGTTTTGCTGTCGGCATGGTACCTTGACCAGTATGGTATGATTATTTTTTGCTGTCAGTTCGGTGCCCTGACCAGCCCCCATTCCCTCTCACCCGCCCTGTCTCAAGTGCACCATACCCAACCCAGCTAAGAGTACCCAACCCAGCTCTCTAGTCTCGCCCCTGCTCACCGATCTTACCGTTTCTTTTGTGCGACACGTCGCAAATTGAGTGAGTCAATGCGACCCTAATGCGACGCGCTGCCCCCAAACCGCGGCACTATGCTTGCTGGTGTGTGTGTGTGTGTGAGTGTGCTTTTGCACTATGCTTGCTGGTGTGTGTGTGCGCTTGCTTGCATGTGTGTGTGTGTGTGTGTGTGAGCTTGCTTGTATTATTCCAATTCTTTGGTTGCTACAACCCTTGAACCTTCTCACTCGCCCCTACCCCTCCCCTACCCCCTACCCTACCCTACCCCCTACCCCTACCCTCACCCGCCCCTACCCCTTCCCTCTGCAGCATACTGGGTGGCACCTTCTACCAGCAAGCGCCTATGAGGGCTGCCGCCAGCGTAGAGATTGTGAAGGCAAAGCCAGACCCTGCTGTGCAAGCCCCTGGCCCTAAGAAAGAGGTCGAGAGCAGTGACAGAAAATGAGAGCCTATCTATCTCTGGCCCTGGCCCTGTTGTGCAAGCCCCTGATCCTCAGAGAGAAGCCGAGAGCAGTGACAGAAAATGAGAGCCTCTCTATCTCTGGCCCTGGCCCTGTTGTGCAAGCCCCTGATCCTTTCTATCTCTGGTCCTGGCTCTGGCTCTGATCCTTTCTATCTCACCTGCTGTGCAAGACCCTGATCCTAAGAGGGAGGCCGAGAGCAGAGACAGAAATGAGAGTCTCTCTATCTCTGGCCCTGGCCCTGTTGTGCAAGCCCCTGATCCTCAGAGAGGAGCCGAGAGCAGTGACAGAAAATGAGAGCCTTTCTATCTCTGGCCCTGGCCATGTTGGGCAAGCCCCTGATCCTAGCCCTGATCCTTTCTCTCTCTGGCCCTGGCCTTGGCTCTGATCCTTTCTATCTCCTAGCTCTGATCCTAGCCCTGATCCTTTCTATCTCACCTGCTGTGCAAGACCCTGATCCTAGGAGAGAAGCCGAGAGCAGTGACAGAAAATGAGAGCCTCTCTATCTCATTTGCTGTGCAAGCCCCAGATCCTAGGCATGATCCTGTCTATCTCCTTTTGGTAGCTTAGATATAGTTGTTGTTACAAGCCGCCAAGCTTAAGGGTAATATACTTAGTAGTAGGCGTACCGGTTAGGGTTTCCATCCACGGGGAAACCCACACAGGCAGTACATGGTATGGCTCACGAGGCATATTAATTAAGTAAAAAAGCCCCTGATCCTTTGTATCTCTAGCGCTGGCCCTTGCTCTGATCCTTTCTAACTCCTTGCCCTGATCCTTTCTATCTCTGGCTCTGGCCCTTGCTCTGATCCTTTCTATCTCTGGCTCTGGCCCTTGCTCTGATCCTTTCTATCTCCTAGCCCTGATCCTTTCTATACCTGGCTCTGGCCCTGGCTCTGATCCTTTATATCTCCTAGCCCTGATCCTAGCCTTGATCCTTTCTATATCTGGCTCTGGCCCTGGCTCTGATCCTTTCTATCTCCTAGCCCTTATCCTTTCTATATCTGGCTCTGGCCCTGGCTCTGATCCTTTCTATCTCCTAGCCTTGATCCTTTCTATCACTGACTCTGGCCCAGGCTCTGATCCTTTCTATCTCCTAGCCCTGATCCTAGCCTTGATCCTTTCTATCACTGGCTCTGGCCCTGGCTCTGATCCTTTCTATCTCCTAGCCCTAAAATGTCCGTTAGTTAGTGTCACAAACCAATTTTTCAGGTTTCATGAAAACCATCAAAAAAGTTGAACATTCTATATTTTGGATGAATTATAAGACTTGTGTATACCAGACAAATTCTCACCAATATGAGAACCACAATCCACGAAAAGGAGCTCAGGTTGGGCCAAATAGTACAATTAACGGTTAACAATCTGATTCAAGGGTGTTTTAAGCTCACATTTCAGATTTGAACCAATTACTCATGTGCGAATACATCGGTTTGGGAGCTGACATGTCGTAAAAAAATTGAGGCGTAACATGGACATGTACATATCATGCGTAACATGTACATGTACATTTCACAATGGACAAAACATTCCCCTAGGGCACGTGCTATAATTAGCCCACGGACCCACCTTAGGGCCGTGCGTGGGGTGGGGGCAGGGGTACGCCCGGGTTAGCCGCGCCACCTGCTGCAGGCCGAAAAACCCGTTCAGGAAGACGGGACATACCGTTCACGTCTGGGCTGGGCCAAAATATGCAATACGTGGTACAGATTCCTACAAAAACAACCTGAATGGTCCCATTTTTCTTGCAACAAATCAGAACAATTCTTAAAGATAAAGCCAATCTACATAAATTTACTGCAGTGCATTACAGTTACGTCTAATTCTGCTTAAAATCAACAACTCTTAGAACAAGTTCGATGCAGGGTCGCCTGTGACGCTAAGATAAAGCGGAGAGTAATAGCGACGGAGCAACAGGTAGCGAGGGAAGCAAGGTAGTTACGACACCGATGGCTGGCGTGTCTGGCTACATCATGGTCAGATGGTCGGTTAGCCGGTCGAAAGGACGAATGGGTAACACTAGGGGTTCCTTCCCAAAAGGGCTCCGCAAAAAGTACCATATATCGGTAATTTTGCTAGACTCCGCAATGAAGCTGCACTGACATGTGCTCCAGATTTCACTGATCATCGCACGGGGACACTTATTATCTGCAATGTGCAGACGGTAAAACTCCATAGTGGTGTAAAGAATCTTGCGACTAGTACTGTTACCGCACATCCATAGGTAGCGGCAGCCTTATGTTAGTGCACAACAAGATTACGCATATTTCACAAAAAGCGACTCTAGTTAGAACCCCATCATGGTCACAGATAACCTACCTGCGAATCCCTTGGTCCCATTGGTCACCATGGAACTATGAAGCGATACAGTACTGCCCCTCTAAGTGACCATTTGCGGTAAGAAACGATAACCAATTTGATGTTTTATTTCCCAATTTGGTAAGAAGTGGTATCCTGGTGTATACAGAGCTCCGATAAAATTCCGAAGTTGATGAGCCTCTAAACACGGTCGGTAATTTCCTATGCCTACTGTAATATTTCCGGACTATATTTTTAATCGCGCATGTTTAATACTAGTTAGGTAACGTAATCCCTGGTCCACAGTTCGAAGAGACCGAGGTTGCACAATTGACCAGAATGTACAGATGCGTGGATTGTCTTATACTTCTTGACGATTGTAGGTTCGTTTTAAGAACTGATGCTTCATGACCAACATTGACGGCGCCGATTCAATTCTGCAAGCGGTTGCAAGACTACCAGACTTCCAGGTGTTGAATGAAGTCCAACGGTAAATTGGTTAGCTGTCAGGAGATATTTATCGAAACGAATGTTCATGGATCAAGGGGTCTGGCCGCAAATAAGCGATACAGATTTCGACGAGTCGTGGATGAAGCAGCCTACCGCTAGTTTGGTTTGTCTCGGATATCAGTCAAGTCTACCGTGATGCACAACCCAGCGTTAGCTGGCGTGCCGTTCCAAAGCTTCCTAATTTACTTAATGCTGTCTTAATTCAGCTTAATACTACCTCAATTCTTCTTGTTTTTATTTGTGGGCACAAAAGTACATAGCATTTAAAAACAAAACGAGGTATACAACTTATAGCACATCATAACATTCCATCTTGGCCGTGCTCGTGTCGCAAGAGATGTTGAGAACAACTTCTACCCCAAACCTCTGTAGACAACTGCAGGGGAAAAAACAGAAAAACTCGTAAGAATTACATACTTCTAGTCTTTTGTCTAGTCTATCGTTACTTGGATGCAGGATGCAAGTCAAATGGCTGTGCTGTGCACTGAGTGCAATAGTCACGCCCGTGCAATATATCCAAACAGTGAGTACCTCAGTCCGCAGCTTTAGCTGCACCATGTGCACCATAATCAATGAGAGAACTGGGTAGGTTCGGTCCTGACGAGCAGGGACCCAGCACTTACATGGGCACCATATCGGTAAAGTTCATCCTAGGCAGTTTGGAGAATGCACAAGGCACATGGGGAAGGTAGGCAGGCGGGCGCGTGACAAAGGAAGAAAAGCAGGAGTATGGATGCATCTGAAGGGACGGCTCAGTGGAAGGAGAAGTCGATTTCGTTGAGATTCTAATCATGAAATCAGAAACAGCCTCAATAATATCATCATCGCCAGAAGGACAATACACAAGCAAGGACATAGAATGGATGCAGACAAATGCATCTGTCAGGAAGCATTTCAAGTGCGGCTCAGTGGAAGGAGAAGTCGATTTCGTTGAGAGTCTAATCATTAAATCAGAAACAGCCTCAATAATATCATCATTGCCAAAAGGAAAGTACGCAAACATCATCAGGCAAGCAGACAGATATACCAATGCACTCATGCAGCACTGCTAGTTAATACACAAATGGCTCAGTGGAAGGAGAAGTCGATTTCATTGAGAGTCTAATCATTAAATCAGAAACAGCCTCAATAATATCATCATTGCCAGGAGGACAGGACACAAACAAACATACAAAGCTAGCACATATGCACCAGTCATGCGTGAATAAATGAATGCCTTTTCAAGTCCCACCAGATCACTTGGGGCAATGCACAGTGGAAACAAAGCTCCATATTGCTGTTATGTCGAGCTCAGGGGAACTAAGTTATCTCAATGCTTCTCCATGATAATGCAAGGTTCAGGTAATGTTAATAAGTGCTGCTTGCTTGAGTTCAAGTGCTCCTTGCTTGAGTTGAAATGTACGATACTCGTGTCCCATTCCTCAAATAATAACTGTGGGTGGGATAGCGAAGCATCTAAGTACATGAGAATTTGATCAGTCCTCATGCACCCAAAATTGCTTTAGCACGGGGGAACGATCCCTCAGCCATTGTTGGGCCAAAGCATAACTTTTTCCGCGCCCTTCATTTGTAGTGGATGATCTACCAACAGAAGAAGAGACAATCAGGGGGCACCTATCACGAGTTCAGTCGTGAAGACTTCCCACGCCTTTGTCATGGGTGGATATTTTAACAACGAGACAGAATATGAGGGACAGGGGGCACTATTCACAAGCTCGGATGTCAAGACTCACTAACATAGACATGAAGCTTGCCTGCCACCATCCACACCTGCGGGGAAGGATAGAAGAGGATGGGTTAGCGCTCAGACAGCCAAGGGGGTGTATCGGCAATGATATTCAAGAATATCTAAGCAACTCTAGCGATAGAATCCTTTTATCATCACAGCGCATATCCAGAATGCAGCGAGAGGATGCAGGCATGTTCATGATATTAGCATATGTTCGCATGCAATGATTGTTGGACAGAAAGCAAAGCAAGCACAGATGTGATAAGTGCATGAAGCAGCGAAAACCGTGATCTTTAGGCAACTTGCCAAATGTGCAATGGAAACAAGGGTGCATGAGAAAAAGGCTCAGGCATACTGGCTTGGGGACCCCCTGTTAAGAAGTCCCTGACAAAAGTATTGAATCATAGTCGATCATTGGGGGAAGTTCTCTTCATGGCCAGATTCATCAACAGGAATGCTGGACAAGTTTAAGATCGTGCGATTGTGCAATGGCTTCAGGCAAGCAAGAGCAGGCAGGCAGGAGATGGAGGTGCATGAGAAGAAGGCTCAGGTATACTGGCTTGGGGACCCCCTGTTAAGAAGTCCCTGACAAAAGTATTGAATCATAGTCGATCATTGGGGGAAGTTCTCTTCATAGCCTCATTCGCCAAACAGGATGCTGGTCCAGCGAACCCGATGCAAAATGCAAATCACAAAGCGCCAGGGTAAAGAAGGCAGACGAATGCTTACATGGGCGATGCAATTCAGGATGATATTATAGAAGCCGATCAGAAGGCGGCTAAGAATCGCAGTAGGCATAACAGATATGCGCATTAAACGAGGGCAGGGGGAGATGGGTAGTGAGGTTGTATCACCAGCACAGTCGTTAAGATCGGGTTCAGACTCAGACTCAGATTCAGGCAAATGGCGAGTGCACAGGGCAAATGTCAAGATAGTGCGATTATGCAATGAATTGAGGGCTAGGAGGGATCAGGGCGTAAAAACGCGGTCACTCTGCATGAATATTCCCGGCTAAGGGATCAATAAGACTGGGGCGACAAATAGGATTTCATCGTTTCCCTCCTTTCAAGATGGCGATAGTAAATGGCAACACGCGGACTGGCGCAGTAGCTAAAAACTCACCTCGATAGCCATGTACGGTAACAGCTCCCGAGAGGACAATCCTTGGCCGAAATCCGCATCAGTGGCGAGCAGAGGGCCGCCGCTTGCCACTGATGCCCAGCATGACACACAATCGTAGATCCCTCTCCCTTTTTATCCCAAGTGCGAAAAGTGAGAGCCCTAAGAGTCTGGCTTGAAAATGTTCGACCCTAGTTGGCAGGGCAGCTGCTAGCCATCACATAACAAGTCCTAGGCGGCGTCGCAAGCGCCGCGGGAAATTGGCGGACAGTGTATCGGAGCGACAGGTGGCAACGTTTGAGCGGACCGAAACCAGTTACGAGACAGTTGGCTTACGTGTCAGGCTTCTCGCACAAACGGACAGCTGGACGCGTCCATGGACGGGGTGAAGGGGGTGCTCCGCCAAATATAAGTTTTACGTTAGACCAGCCTCCCTATCCCTCCGCTCGCGCGCTCGATGTGAACATTTTCCTACCACAACTCTAGATTCCGTTCTTCATCACCACCATCTGGCGTCGTCCTTCCTTCCTGCTGTACTTCAGACTCCGGCATGTTGTGGAGAAGTACACAGCAGCATGGCGTTGGATATCCACGAGGGTCGAAACGAAGAGCAGCCCGGCGAGGATGCTTTGTGGGCCTGTAGAGAAGCCATGCTGCCTGGCCTCCATTATGAGACGCTGGGCATCTGGAGACTGGTATGCAAACGAGCTTTCCAGGCAGTGGAAGCTACGATCCGAAGCTTAACTTAGGATGGAGAAGCCGACGGAGTGAGTTGCCAATCTGAGACCTGCATGTGTTGAACCAGAAATCGTGCAGGGGACGGGTTCATAATATCACACTGGATTCCGTTGGACCCAGGGCCCCAGGGGCCCTGGTTGGACCCCTGGTTGGACCCCTGTATCCGCCCAGACCTTGACTAATGCATATATAGTCTTCACTAGGAATACCTTGACTGCATATCATGAAATCATGGCCAGCTGTAGCCCCTGTTGGGTATGGTAGTTGAAAAATCAAAATCTAAAAACAAGGGATGTTTGTTTGCATTCAAATTGAAATTGTATTGGAACCCTCAGGCCTTCCCTTGCATATGCTAGCCTCCTCCCCGCGATTATTGGTCCCACATGGTGACTGACTAGGTGTCGAACCAGATCATGCCATTTCGTTGAACATCACCGCCCCATCCCCCAGGCTATGGAATGCTATACAGCCGATATGGGAAACATTGTGCCAGCCTAGCTTTCTTATCCCATCATGTCATGTCGTTGAACATCACCGCCCTAACCCCCAGGCTATGGAATACCTTCGAGACAATATGGGAAATTTTGTGTTCTGTAGATGATACTGCAGACTCAATACTCGTTACAGAGAGAAGATGATATAAGGCGCTGAAGAGCGCGATAGCTAAAGGAGATGCAATGTGTACTGCATAGAACTGCATTGCGGGGTGCGGGCCATAGCTAGTCCCGACACCTGGCGGCAGACAGCACATACCCTAGAGGGGACTTAGACTTGTGCGTACTTTGCCTACTCTAGAGGCGACGTATAAGTCGGATTATAACAGAAAACCTTGTGCCTACTTAGCTGTCCTGGTAACCTGAGCCAATTTATGGAGCCCTCCAAATCTGTACAATCCGCCAACCATAATGCGCAGCAGTGCAGCACTGATTATAAGCCTTTTTTTGTGCCTTCCTGTCAGCATGAATTGCAGTGCTCTCACGCGTTTTATGACTTGGTGACTACTTATGTACTTCCTTAGAACTATCGGCTCTGCCAGTACTGTGCCAGCTTCCCGTAGTGACAGCTTCCCGTAGGCTGTGTCATCCTTCTTGACTCAGTGACAGCTTCCTGTTGGCTGCGTCACCTGTATAGCCTGTACCCTTATCAGGGTACAGGCTGCCGCTCCTTCCTCCACTGGTGCCCCTTAATGGGTCTCCTGTGCTTGTAACTTACTCTCGTCTCCGCATTTATAGATTGGCGTGTCTGCCCACACTTTGTCCACTCTCCGGAGTGTTATCCAAGCTGATAGGTTATACGGTCCTTCATTTACTACCACTGCTTTACGATGTAACTTCCGCGAGGACCTCCCGCTAATTTGGAGAAACTCCATGACATGGATGGTCTTTCCTGGACGGGATGCGCAGTATCATTTTCAGCGATGGATGCGACCGAGTCCTTCCAACGGAGGACCCGGCTCCTCTTGATGATTGGCTAGATGTTTGTGCGCCAGCGGCCTCTGCTAACGGTCATGAGAGTCCTTCCGCCATCGTGGAAGCCACCCCCCCCAGTCAATCCTCCGATCTTCTCTTCCTTTTCCTCCCCTGCCGTCTGTCGCCTCCTCCCGTCTGTCGTAGATGACTGTGACGTGCAGACTCAAGTCGGCGACTAGCCTGGACATCGGTGGAGATACCCCGTCTTCGTCTGCTCGCGTCCTTGACGTCGCTAACCTTTCTCCGGTGTTTGAGGCTCTGCCTGCATACCGGAGGTTGCCAAGCCGACCAAGCTCCCTGCTGATGTCTACGTCGTCTGTGCCCCCTTTGCTCTGCCCAGCCGACGGTCGGCTACTGGCCTGAGCTTGCGCTCTAGTGGATCTGTGCTACCTTCTGGGGAATTTTTTCGATCAAGCTGGCGGATCGCCGGCCCTGCCGTAGGGTTCGCCAGAGGAGAACGACCTACGCGTCTGGACCTGGAGATTCTGGAGGTGGTAGGAAGCAGGGGGGTATGGTCAGCACCACTACGGGTGCTGCTCCCTCTACCCCCCAACCGGGTGAGTCGAGCGATAGAGGGGGGGACTTGGGATTGACTGATCATCGACGGAAGGATATTAGGACCTTTACATGCCTCGGCTCTGCCCTTCGCATCCTAGCAATAAATTTTCGAATTCTGCCCTTGCGATTTGCGATTTTCTACCATTGGTGCGATTTTCTGCACCAGGTGCGACTTGCTGCACTGTCATTCTCGTCTCCTTTTTCCCATACCTCTAATCTCGACTTCGACCTAACGCTTCCCCACCTTCTGTGATCCCAGGTCTCGCAGCGCCGGACTTCGCCCATGCTACAGGCCGAAGTGGACGCCGTCCTGGCCCTAGTCCAGCGGCCGTGGAGGATCTTTGGCATGATATCTTGGTGGATATTTTTTCTCTCTTAGGATCCTTGCAACCCCTGGATGCGTTCCGTGGTTCGACAGAGGTCGCTACTTTGTCTTACCGTGCCCCTGGTTCCCCCCTTAGGTGTATGCCTTAGCTACGTGAGTTTGGGTTCAAGTGTTTGAGTTCTGATAGGGCTTAGGAATTTTTAGTTAAGTGGTATAGTGGCATGGTTGATCTCGATTAGTTGGGGCAGTCATGAGTTGTTGATGATGACACTGCTCAGCATGGTGCTAGTGTGTTATCTTCGCAATCGGCTGTTCAACTAGGGAGACTAGACTCCTTTGGAGCTTTTCTTTGGGGTTGCACCTGATGTGTTGTTGTTGCGTTTGTTTGGTTGCCCTTGCTATGTCACCTTAGTATTGGGAAGTAACGCAACAAGCTAGTTAAAAAGGCATTATTTGGTAGACTGGTTGGGTATTCCCTGGTGAGTAAGGGTTATTATATTTGGAATCCGATGTTGCGCCAGTTAGTAGTGAGTAGTGATGTACTCTCTATCTCCAGTTAGTCTAAACTGTCTTACTGGGCTCTCCCATTAGTATGGGTCCCCGTGCCCGCTTGCATCCCTCCTGTCATCAAACGGTGATATGTTACGTGGCGCCGGTAATTCCCTACGCCCTTTAACAACCCCAATTGTTGTTGGCTGGCCTGGCTGGGATGTATCCTTGTTGCATTCTAGACCAGGGCCTGATCTTGCTGTATTGTGTGTGAAGTTTTAGGGCGGGTGGGAGTTGTATATCCAAACTATAATCTTAGCCGAATCTCAGGGGGTCGCCAGGCTCTCCTCTGTGCCACGTTTTATCGGTGAAGCTTTAGGATTTAGACAGCCTTCGATCATAGTGGTACCTGGATCAGGTCCATTGCCTGATAGTCACTGTGATGACGTAGCCGTTGCCGATAGCGCAAGTGATGATCTTGAACACTGGTCTAGTTTGATACTGCGTATGGCTGGAGTGTTACAGTCAACCCAGGATTCATTGTTTTAGGTGCTGCTGGTTCTCATACGTAGGTTAACATACGTAGGTTAACATGGCCCTATGTGTGGGTGCCTATTCCTCAGCACCGCCTCGACTGTCTTATAGGGTAGTCTAGATTGGTGGAGCGTTACGACGCTTTGTTTAGGCAGCTTCCTTTCAGCTGTCTTTCTTGGTTTTGGTTGATGGTGGTAATTAATTCAGACCACCGTTATAGCGTCTTGATGGTTTCTGACTCTTAGTTCCATAGGCAGATGGTTCAAACGGTGGAGCTCATCATAGATTAGCTATTTCTTTTTACTCCACACTGTTTTTAGATCACCAGCCCCTTAGGTGATTAGAGCTTTTTGTGGAGTGTAGTAGTTGTTTCCCTTCGGATTTTAATGTTAATTGGTGGGCTGGGTAATCTTGCAGTTGTACTTGCAGATGTACCGCCGCTCACCTCTTTCTTGTTTTCCGAGTGTATTTCAAGCGCCCTTTCAGTCCATCCTTTGCAGTCAATTCTTTGAAGTCCTTTTTTAATGCGTTTACTATTTTTCACGTGGACTATGGGTTTTCTGTACTGTGTTTGTACGTCTAAACTTCTATTGTCCATTGGACTTTGTTTCCTTTGTTGGTTAGGAGTTCCTTGAAGTTTAACTTCGCATCCTTTGGATTTTTCAGTTGCTGCAGGTTTGGTTTGCTTGTGGTTAGGCGCTTGGTGTGTCTTGAGTGCATGAGTTCTTTGCGGTGCGATACCCACCTCCTAGAATGTTTTCGTTAGTGCCGTAACTGGGGATTTCTGATAATTAACTTTCACAAATCTTCTTACTTCCATCTTTGAGTAAGAAACCAGTTCATCATGGTTTTTTCATCCCAACCTAGTCATGTATTCTATGCTAAGAATAGTTTTGAAGGTAGTGGATTTTTCCATCGACTTTATTTTTTCCATAGTGGACTTTAGTGTCCTCTTGTCTGCGTCCTTTAGGTTTTGATTCTCTCGTGTGCTGCTCTCACACGATATTTCAATCTGTCACTTTGGTTATCATTGTTTGGCGTTAGGTTCCTATTCCCGGATCGGGTTTTCTATACCGTTGTTCCCCAACTTTGATATTCGGTTTTTTTTCATCCTTTTCTCCCTTGGCAAAATTTTGTTTTTTGCCTTGTTTCCTTCCTTCCTTTAACCCTTTGGGTTTCATTTCAGGTTCTCTCGATTTTTCGGAGTTCTTTGATTTTTTTTTATCTGTTACATATAGTTCTATGTCCCCAGTGCCATAGGTGGAGAAGTAGTATTGTATGTCACCTGTGTCATAGGTGGAGTGTCAGCATGAATTGCAGTGCTCTCACGCGTTTTATGACTTGGTGACTACTTATGTACTTCCTTAGAACTATCGGCTCTGCCAGTACTGTGCCAGCTTCCCGTAGTGACAGCTTCCCGTAGGCTGTGTCATCCTTCTTGACTCAGTGACAGCTTCCTGTTGGCTGCGTCACCTGTATAGCCTGTACCCTTATCAGGGTACAGGCTGCCGCTCCTTCCTCCACTGGTGCCCCTTAATGGGTCTCCTGTGCTTGTAACTTACTCTCGTCTCCGCATTTATAGATTGGCGTGTCTGCCCACACTTTGTCCACTCTCCGGAGTGTTATCCAAGCTGATACTTCCGCAGTTCTGCCATCTCTATTTCCCGCCAACAATACGTGCGCCTGCAGTATACCGTATTTCCTATGAAGGATTCATCCAGACTGCATATGTTAATATGTGATAGCTTTGATGGTTGACCCCCCCCCCCCCCACCACCACCACCACCACCACCACCACCACCACCACACACACACACTCTGATGTTGTGGAACAGGCTTGTATCGGGTCAACTTAACAACTCGGGGTCAGCTTACCAACAATATGGTTTGGTTTCTTTGATCAAGTGTGTCATCTTTGTGATTCTGGAACCGTTCAAGAGGCACACCATGTGGTCTTTGTTATTGTCCGTTGCGTCGGACACTGAGTTGGCATAGCGCACGCGTGGTCCTGTGGCTCCAGGACCCGGGTTGCCTGCCGCCAGGCCATAGGCTAGCTATGGCCTGCACGTGTCTTCGGAATCTTCCTGAAGACTTCCTTTTCTATATAGCCGCACGAGTTGCGATGATAAGCTATCTGCTCTTCAGTCTTCACTGTGTAACTACTCTATCGATTGAAAGTCTTTGAATGTACTGACGAAGCCTAACTTGATTTTTGAAGAGGGAACAATTGTTTTGTTTACATTTTCCCTGGTAAATGATTTTTTAGTGCCGAGACAGCGAGCAGCCAAATTGCTGGCTGAAGCCATGTAACTAAGTTCAAGTTTAAGATAAAGTACTTGGGTCAACAAGGACCTGTCTATCAGTCTATGACAATGTATACAAACTCTTTGATAATCATGATAATCACCAATCATCCTGGGGGTCTGTGATGCTGAAGCTGACCTATCGAGCAGCGAGTTTGGAGGGGAATCCAAAATCTGCATCATGAGACGCAAGCAGTTTCAAAATCTGCTTCTGCGACGCACCAAGACCCTCTGAGATGCAACGGACCAGGGTTGTTAATGTCACAGCGTCCTCCATCACAGGCGGAACGTCGAAGGGTCCGTTGCGAGGGGAGCGTCCGTTGACCAGAAGGAAGGTTACGTTGCGTCATAGAATGCAGGCTATATAATTGGTTGTGTCTCAGGCAGCAGAGCTGGGGGTCCTCCTGAAGTTTGAGAAGCTGGGTGCAGGGTGCGTCCATTGACCAAATTGGCCAGCGCTTTAGCGCACACAAAATAAAACAAACCTAAACAAAATAAAATAAAACTGCCCCTTGTAGTGCAAAAAGCGCAAGAATTGCTTGCTGCGCCCACAGGGGGTTGCAAAAAACTGTGCGAAACGCGTAGTGGGGCTCAAAAAGGCAGCGCTTGTAAGTACCCTGGCTGGGTAATCGGCTATACAAAGCAACCTGGTATTTTTGGCGGAGCCCCCTCTTCAAGGGGGCGGGAGCCTCATATTTACCCATTTGTCCGTCCGACCGAAAAGACAAAAAATGAAGCCAGTCACGTCAGCCAACGGTCACGCAACTCGGTCAGCTCGGTCAGCTCCATCGCCAACGGTCGCGCTACTCGCGCAGCTCGGTCAGCTCCATCGTTGCCACCTTTCGATCCGTTGCCAACACTCCGCCAATTTTCCACGTCGCTTGCGACGCTGCATACGACTTGTCAACTGTACTATGGTAGTAATAATATGAGGATGATAATGATTAATGAACCCTTCATCTTAACGAGGATGGAAATAGTTGATCGCTTACATAATGAAATGTGATCAAATATATACAATTCAATTATGTTTTGCCCGTTTCAAAATCTGCTTAAATAAGGAATATTGAGAGATGAGACATAACCGGTTATAAAATCTGTGTCTGCGACGCACCCAGACCCTCTGAGATGCAACGGGCTCTCCAAAACCTGTGTTTGCAATGCAACAGACCCTCCGACGTTGCATTCTGACCAACCCTGGTCAGGGCCTTGATGAACACTCCGATGGACACGTACCAAACTACCGAGTGTGTCGCTAGCAGTCAGCTATAGGTGTGGAAGTGTTGTACCGTGGTATGTACCTTCTGAACTACTACCACCACCAATAGGCACAGAGGCCGCAACCCTGCAGTTGTTGTGCCCGCTCCCCTTCCCAGACAAATCGGCGCACGTGCGAGCCACTATGTGATACTACCAGGTTAATAATGTTTCTACCACCACCTCTACCAAAACCTTGTAGTCCAATACCCCTTTGGGTGGAAGGCTTCCCATGTAAAAGAGTAGAGGGTGGTCCAAGGAAGCACAATTGCACCAGCGTTTGTTATGTCATGATAGTGATGGTGGTGTTGAAAAACACCGTTTGTAGTCAGAGGTAGTCAACCTCCAGGGGAAGGGGGGATGATTATCCACCGAAGCCGTACAGGGTGCGGCCCTGGCGCTTGAGGGCGTAGACGACGTCCAAGGCAGTGACTGTCTTACGACGAGCGTGCTCAGTGTATGTCACAGCATCGCGGATTACGTTCTCCTGAAAGACCTTAAGCACACCACGGGTCTCCTCATAGATGAGGCCACTGATACGCTTCACACCACCGCGGCGAGCCAAACGACGGATGGCGGGCTTAGTGATACCCTGGATGTTGTCACGCAACACCTTGCGATGGCGCTTGGCGCCTCCCTTTCCGAGTCCCTTGCCTCCTTTACCGCGTCCAGACATGATTGAGTTGGTAGATTAGTGGGGTGATAAAGGAATTACAGCTGTAGGGTAGTCCTCTCACCCCGACAGCTGCGGATTTGTACGCAGGAGTTCCAGGGCAGGGTCTAGTTTGAATTCGGTTATTAGGCCACCGACAGAGGGCGACAGGGACAGTCTGCTGATCCGCATGTCTTTTCTGCTGATCCACCCCTCGGTGGTCGGCAAGTTCCTTATTCATACCCCAGCAGGCCGTGAGACGCAATCCAGTAACCCTTTCGAGAACTCTTTCGCATTCACTACGATGGCCCGAACAAAGCAGACTGCCCGTAAGTCCACCGGTGGCAAGGCTCCCCGGAAGCAGCTGGCCACCAAGGCTGCCAGGAAGAGTGCCCCCGCCACTGGCGGTGTGAAGAAGCCTCATAGGTACAGGCCCGGCACTGTCGCCCTGCGTGAGATCCGCAAGTACCAGAAGTCCACCGAGCTGCTCATCCGCAAGCTGCCCTTCCAGAGGTTGGTCCGTGAGATCGCTCAGGATTTCAAGGCCGACCTGCGTTTCCAGTCCTCTGCCGTGCTGGCCCTCCAGGAGGCTGCTGAGGCCTACCTGGTTGGCCTGTTCGAGGACACCAACTTGGCTGCCATCCACGCCAAGCGTGTCACCATCATGCCCAAGGACATCCAGCTGGCTCGCCGAATCCGCGGAGAGAGGGCTTAGGTGTTCCTACCCTGAGCTGCACTGAACAGCAGCAACAGCAACCGGTGTTTTTCAACACCACCACATATATACTACCATTTATTTCCTTACGACAGTCTCTGGACATATGAATTGCTACGTCAATCAGGAGGTAGCAAACTCCACGAGAAGTTGAATCAAGCCGATCGATTTATTCCGAATATAGCGTGTATATGACAGACATTTACGATTTGTTGAACATGTTTTCAGATTTTTCTGGGGCCCTTATTTAGGGGTGGGGGGGAGGGGGGGTCAGTCCTCATTTGTTTTTTTCGTACTTTTTACTCAGACCTCCAAACGCAATTCTGAAACCACCCATGACTCCATGAGTAGGCCTTGGTAGGCAGTTTATTGGCACCACTTTGGACCTCGTGCAATAACTACCGTAGATACCCCACCCCCACACACAGCCCATTCCAAATGCAATTATAAGACCACCCATGAGTAGGCCTTGGTAAGGGCAGTCCATTGGAACCACTTTGGACGTCGTGCAATAAGAATACAAGCCAAGCCAAGCCAACCCGACCCGACCCACACACAAACCGACAGCAACCTAATCGAATTGAAACGCCGCCATTCTTCTATTCCTTTCCTTTTCCGCGACTCTCGGCATTCCCTTTCTGTCTTTCTGTATGCAAGCTGATGCTGATGCTCGTTCGTCCAATGTAACGTGCGAAGTTACTTTAGCGAGGACGTGAAGTGGAGCCAGGCCCCATGTACCAAGGATGGAGCAAAGTGTACCAACACCCCACTTGAGTGCCCCTCATGTGCTAAGTACATCTGGAAGTACAGCATGGCTGCCCCCTGGAAGGTGAAGCATGGTCTAGAGGTGGCGCCAGCTGGTCTGTGGGAGCTACAGACCAAGGAGTTAGAGTTTATGGGGAAGATTGCCAAGCAGTTAAAGCCAGACAGATAGACCTTAAGGGGCAGTGACCAAACCAGAATCATTATTAAAAAACAGACCATGTGCACCGTTTTGTTTTTTAATTGCGTTTTAGAGTCTGTGCTGGGTCTGATTTTTACATATTTGTCTGGCCGCCTCCAGCGACGGCAAAGGGTGGCTTAAGTACTTGGACAACCTGGGGGGGAGGGGGGGTCAGCCCCGATCAGTTTTTTTAGGCTCGACGTTTGCAGTTTTTTTTTGTACTCCTGCGTCAATCAAGATAAATATATATGTTGTGATTATGTAGATTTTTCCAAGGGCGACCATATAACCTTATGTGCAGGGTAGTTCAGAAGGACCCCCAGCTCTGCTTCCTGAGACGCAACCAATTGTATAGCCTGTCTCGTGAGATGAAACCAATTTCTAAGCCTGTGCCCTGAGATGCAACCGACCCATAGCCTGCAACGCAACCAAGCCCCTGATGAACCTGCGTCTGCGGTGCAACGATCCCACGATGCGGCTCAGGACGCACTGGGCCCTTCGAATCTTCGATGTTGCGGCTGCGACGCAGGACACAGCGTCCTGAACAACCCTGATTATGTGCAGGCGAGTCTTGACCGCATTACACACACAAATTCCGATTCCCCCCATAGCGCTTGTCTCTGATTGATTGCCAATGTGGCAATATCCCTGTCAGACTTCATTTTGAACAGTAAAGCTATGCAAGGCACATACCGGAAAAAGGGTTGCTGGGACTCGCATGTGTCAGCTGTACTACTAGGACACGAGTGCCTTATTGGCATCTGATCAGGTGCCAATAAGGCACTCGTGTCCTAGTAGTACAGCTGACAATAATGCCTGACTCACCCGAGGCTTTTTCCTACATGTTACTCACAATGAGCAAGGAGTTACAGGAGGTCTTTAGGCACTATGGTTCTTGTCAGGAGATCTATGATGAGGTGGAGTCGTGGGCAGTGCAGCATGCTCGTAGATTGGGACCGAAACTGGTAGCTGATTTGAGGGCGGTTCAGATGACCTACTCTGAATCCCCTACAACCTATTTCAATAGGGTGAAAAGGTTGGCACTCATGCTACTCAAATCGGGTACAACAGTTTCCGAATTTCAATGTATTGAGATCGCGATCGCTGGTGCATCTCATCCTCGATTTTCTGGTTTGCTGACCATGTTCAGTGGTCCTGAGTTTGTTGAGAATCAGATCACGTTTGCTGAAGTGCAATATCGTTATGAGTCCATAGACACAGCAAACCAGAGGCTGCTGTCTAATCACCCTCACTACCCACCATGGGTCAAATCAACCCCCACTCACCTACCCTCCCCTTTGCCAGCAATGGCTGCTGCAGGATTACCTCAGGGCAGTGGAGTGCCGCAGTGCATCTACTGCCCTCGCCCTGGACACGCTTCGGAAACTTGCTGGACGCAGTTCCCGAAGCTTCGCCCTCGTGGTGCTGCTCGTGGAGGTCGTGGCGGTCAGAAGAAGCCACCACCACGAGGTGGAGGAGGAGCTGCACCAGTCAGCCGTGCTGAATATACCGCATTGATGGCTCAGATGGCTCTACTTGCAAAGAAGTGAGATGCAAACCCCCCTTTACCCGTTCTCATTAGTGTTGAAACAGCCTGGTACTTAGACAGTGGGACAGTGGTATGTGCTCAGGCTGATGATTGTGTCGAAGCTACCTGGTACTTAGACAGTGGGGCTAGTCGGAGTTTGACTGGGGACGTCACTCTCTTTAAATCCATCAGATATCAGGCAAATTGCCCCTCTGTTAGATTTGGAGATGGTGTTGTTCAGCAGGCAGTTGGTATTGGAACCATTGAACTATGTAATGAGTGGCTTGAGGCCCCCATTACCATAGACAATGTGCTCTACATACCTAATTGTCCTGTTAACCTTCTCAGTGTAAATGCTACGGCTAGGTCCCAGGGTTGTATCATTAGTTTTGATGCAGATCGTTGTATTGCCACTAGAGGGTTTAAAACTCTTTGGACTGTTCCAGCCACCTCGTCTGGTGTTTACCACTTCGCAACGGTACACTGCCCTATCCCTGATTCTCATCCGCGGGCGTCGCGAGTTTGACCCTCTCATGCGGCGTTTTCTGCTGAAGCTGTTACTCCTGGTCAAGGCAATCCTACAGTTACTTGTCGAGACAGTGCGAAACTATGGCACCGCAGATTTGGCCATCCTGGTCAACCTGCTATGCACATGTTGTCGCACTCCGGCACTGTTACTGGCGGACCCAACTTTACCAGGGCTGCACTTCAAAAGTTCTTTGTTTGGGTAAGGCCATACGCAAACCATACCCAAATCGTACTAGGAATACTCACGCGCCGCTCGAATTGATACATATTGATACTATGGGGCCGTTCAGTGCTGGGTTGAGAGGGGAACTTTATCTTCTTGTCATAGTTGATGGTTTTTCTGGGTGGAGTGCGGTTATTCCGATTAGACTGAAATCGGATGCTGCATGGCAGATCCAATTTACGATTAAGAAGTGGAGTGCGGAACTTTTAGGGGTAGCATTTCGAACGCTTAGGGGGGACCAAGCAAAAGAGTTTTTGGTCAAATGGTTTGTTGACTGGCTTCATGAGGTAAATGCAACGTACGAACATAGTAGCGTGTATTGCCCACAGCAAAACGGGGTTGCTGAGAGGTTCAATGGGGTAGTTGCTGCTATGGCTCGTACGATGCTGATAGAATCAGGGATGAGCAAGGGTTTCTGGCCCTATGCCTTCTTGACTGCTTCGTACCTTCGAAATCGGTTACCCACAGAGACGAAAGATGGAAAGACTCCGTATGAGCTTTTCTATCAGCGCGTCCCCGAGGTGTCCCACTTCCGCGTCTTTGGGTGTATAGCCTGTGTAACCCTACTAGATGGGAAGAAGCGGGGGAAATTAGATCCTAAGAGTATCCAGGGTAGACTGGTGGGGTATAGTGTGGTGTCGAAGGCCTACCAAGTCTGGATTCCAAAGTTGCACAAAGTGATTGAGGCTCGTGACATGACCTTTTTTGAGGGCACTGGCCCAGTGCCCGTCGATGGGCAATTGGTGTATGATGGGAGTTCTTTTGCTTCTGGTTCTCCCTTGGCCGTCACTGAGGGGCGTACTGAACCGGCAGCATTAGAATATCTTCTACAGGACTCAGGGCAGATGGAAACAGATGTGGGAGCAGTTTTCCATATGAACCTACGTTCTCGGCAGGCTGCTGCCCCCAATGTCTCCCCTGTTTTTGTGCCTGACACTAAGACTGCGGAAATTATTCCGACTCGCTGCCTTCCATTCTCTATCCTCCCACCCTCTGTCCTGGCTGTTAGTGATTTAAGGGGAGAAGGTGGAGCTAGCGGCCTAGATAAAATTGTAGAGACTCCTTTCCTTGTTAGTGGTAACCCATTGTTCGAGCCTGAGGTTCTGCAGCTTCCTATTGCTCGGGATGAGCAACTGCCTAGTGACTTAGGTAATGTTGACTCTAGTGATACAGCCAGTGATTCTACTCTAGCGTCTGCTATGAGCATGCCAGCCCCAGGTTGGATTGGGTTAGGTGATGTGGGAGATGCGCCGGACGTTCGACGTCCAGAGCTACCTCCTGGGAGAGTGATACAATCACTGCTCTCAAAGGTTACACCTCGGGAGCCTCGTCCACCTATCAGCATGTATAGCGGTGCTCTCACGCGTTTTATGACTTGGTGACTACTTATGTACTCCCTTAGAACTATCGGCTCTCCTGAGCCAGCTTCCCGTGGGACTGAGTCATCTTGAGATGACTCAGTGGCAGCTTCCTGTCACCTACGTCTCCGGTCTGATCTGTACCCTGTTAGGTTCCTGTCTACCTCCTCCTTTCACCACAGGTGCCCCTTAATGGGTCTCCTGTGTCTGTAACGTTATCCTTGTCTCCGTGTATAGATTGGTGCGTCTGTTCCGCTGCTTTAATCTACTGTCCACTCTACCGGAGTGATTTCAAGCTGATAGGTTACTGGGCTCCTCATCACTACCACTGCTTTGATAATGCAACTTCCGCGAGGGCCTCCTGCCGGCCTTGTGAAACTTACCAAACTAAATGGTGTTTCATGGGCTCGTGGGATCCGCAGTGTCATTGTGAGCAATGGATGCGACCGAATCCTCCCGACGGGGGTGCAGGTTCCTCTAGATTGGCTAGACGACTGCGCGCCAGCGGCCTCTGCTGCCGGAGAGGAGGATCCTTCCGCCATCGTGGAAGTAACCCCCCCCGGTCATTCCTCCATCTTCTCTTCCTTTTCCTCCCCTGCCGTCTGTCGCCTCCTCCCGTCTGTCGTAGATGACTGTGACGTGCAGACTCAAGTCGGCGACTAGCCTGGACATCGGTGGAGATACCCCGTCTTCATCTGCTCGCGTCCCTGACGTCGCTAACCTTTCTCCGGTGTTTGAGGCTCTGCCTGCATACCGGAGTTTGCCAAGCCGACCAAGCTCCCTGCTGATGTCTACGTCGTCTGTGCCCCCCCTTTGCTCTGCCCAGCCGACTGTTGGCTACTGGCATGAGCTTGCGCTCTAGTGGCTCTGTGCTACCTTCTGGAGAATTTTTTCAATCAAGCTGGCGGATCGCCGGCACTGCCGTAGGGTTCGCCAGAGGAGGACGACCTACGCCTGGAGATTCTGGAGGTGGTAGGAAGCAGGGGGGTATGGTCAGCACCACTCGGGTGCTGCTCCCTCTACCCCCCAACCGGGTGAGTCGAGTGATAGAGGGGGGGACTTGGGATTGACTGATAATCGACGGCGGGATATTAGGACCTTTACATGCCTCGGCTCTGCTCTTCGCATCCTAGCGATAAATTTTCGAATTCTGCCCTTGCGATTTGCGATTTTCTGCCATTGGTGCGATCTTCTGCACCAGGTGCGACTTGCTGCACTTTCATCCTCGTCTCCTTTTTCCCATGCCTCAAATCTCGCCTTCGCCCTAACGCTTCCCCACCTTCTGTGATCCCAGGTCTCGCAGCGCCGGACTTCGCCCATGCTACAGGCCGAAGTGGACGCCGTCCTGGCCCTAGACCAGCGGCCGTGGAGGATCTTTGGCATGATATCTTGGTGGATATTTTTCTCTCTTAGGCTCCTTGTGACCCCTGGGTGCGTTCCGTGGTTCGACACAGGTTGCTAACTTTGTTTTCCTGTGCCCCTGGTTCCCCCCTTAGGTGTATGCCTTAGCTACGTGAGTTTGGGTTTCAAGTGTTTGAGTTCTGATAGGGCTAAGGATTTTTTAGTTAAGTGGTATAGAGGCGTGGTTAGAATCGGTTGGGCTGTGCATGCATTATTGATGGTATACATTACTCAGCAGAGTGCGAGTGTGTTATCTACGTAACCGGCTGCCCGATCAGGGTGACAAGACTCTATACGAGTTGTTCTTTGGGGTTCTACCTGATGTATCGTTATTGCGCGTGTTCGGGTGCCCATGCTATGTTACCTTAGTGAATGGGAAGAAGCGCAATAAGCTTGACGAAAGGGCGTTATCTGGTAGACTGGTTGGGTATTCTCTGGTGAGTAAGGGTTATTTTGTTTGGGTTCCGAAGTTGCGCCAGGTGGTAGAGAGTCGTGATGTGCTCTTCTATGAACAGTTTAGCTATAACTGTATCCCTGGGCTCTTTCCCTATGATGGATCTCAGTATTTTTCTCGCACCCCTGCCGCTATCATCGGTAAAGGGCTTGATACTACTGACAATGTCCTGGGCCCTTTACCAACCCCGATTGTTGACCGCTTTACTGGTCATGGGATGACGATGCGTCCCAGGCCAGGTAATGATGGTGCTGTATCGCGTGCGGCGGCATTGGGCCAGGGGGAGTCTGATGTTCCTTCAAGCTCTAATTTATTCGAATCTCAGGGGGTCGCCGGGCCTTCCTCTGCGCCACGTTTCGTCGGTGAAGTCGTAGGATTAGGACAGCCTCGGGTCATAGTGGAACCTAGTACAGGTCCACTGCCCACTAGTCGCCACCCCCCGTCCACCTATTCGGATAGCTCGCGGGAGTTGTTGATCACTTCACCCCCTGCTATACCTGGTGGTTTATACCGGACCAGGCATTGCGACGATGTGGCCGTCACAGACGATGTGAGTGATGACCTCGAACACTGGTCCGGGTCAGATACTGCGTATGGCTGGGGTGTTCCAGTGTACCCAGGCTTCGACGATTTAGAGGCAAAGGAGGCCGGCCTTGTTCAACCACGCATGAGTGCTGCGCTGGGGGCTTTATTACCGGTTACTGCTGATACTGCTGATATCCCCGCTGCCCATGTACAAGTACACTGCTTGTACGTGGGGGCTTTTATTTCTACCTCTACTGAACTCTCTTATAAAGCTGCAATGTTACCTACCAACCCTGACAGAGATCTCTGGCTGCAGGCTATGAAGGATGAGATGGCCTCCCTCCATGCTCATGGCACTTGGGTCCTCACTCCACAGCCTCCTAGGCAGAGGATTCTATCTGGCAGATGGTTATTTGTCAAGAAACATGGGGCTGATGGTTCTTTGCGTTTTAAAGCTCGTTTTGTGGTTCGTGGTTTTCTGCAACGTCCTGGGCTGGACTACCATGATGTATATGCCCCCGTCTCCTCTAAAGCAGGTCTTCGTGTGCTCCTTGCTGCCATCACTCATAGAAAAATGTTTGTGAGGCAGCTGGACATCAAGACTGCATTCTTGAATGCCAAGCTGGAACCTGGTCTGGACCTGTTCTGTTACCAGCCTGAGGGCTTTCATGAACTTGGTCCTGACAATGTTCCCCTTGTGTGCAAGCTGATTAAATCTCTTTATGGTTTGAAGCAGGCACCCAGGGCTTGGAGCAAAGATGTAAAGCAGGTTTTGGTTGCCCACGGTTTTACCATGTGCAAAGCTGAACCTGCTCTGTATTTCAGGAGGGATTCTACTGGTGGGTGGAGCTATGTCTTGACCTATGTGGATGACTTCATCTGTGCTTTTAGTGAGCTGCATAGGTATGCCTTGCTGATCAAGGCTATGGAAGCAGCTGGGTGGGAAGTCAAGGAAATGGGTGTACCTGTCCAGTTCCTTTCATTGGACATGACTTGTACACTTGATTCTGACGGCAGGTGTGTTAAGATCAACCTCTCCCAGCACTCCTACATTGTTGAGCTGGTGGAGCAGTTTGGTCTCACTGCTGCTACCAAACCCAAGTTTTCAGTTCCCATGGCCAAGTGCACTGTCACTGATCCTCCTGGAGAACCTCTGGCCTCTAATAGCCAGTACCTCTCTCTTGTGGGGGCTTTGCTGTACCTGGCTACCTGCACAAGGCCTGATATTTCTTTTGCTGTGAGCTACCTGTCCAGGTTTTCTGCTCAACCCACTGCCCCCCTGTGGGCTGCAGCCAAGCGCTTGCTTTTGTATTTGAGAGAACATTCCCATCTGGGCCTCACTTACACTCACAGCCCTGGTTTCTCTTTTACTGTCTTTAGTGACTCATCCTTTGCTGATGATGGGTCTGACAGGAGATCTCAGACTGGCTATGCTGTGCTTGCTGGAGGCTGCCTTGTGAACTGGATGAGCAAAAGGCAACCCACTGTTGCTGTTAGCTCCAGTGAGGCTGAGTATCAGGCCCTGTCTCTGTCTGCCAGGGAGGTGCAATGGTTGAAAAAGTTGAGAATTGATCTAGGGCTGCCTTGTGACCTGGTCACCATTCAGGGTGACAACTTGGGGTCCTTGAGCTGGGCCAATGACTGTCAGCTGCTCCCTCGCAACAAGCACATTGATGTCATCCATCACTATATCCAGGAGCTGGTGGAGGATGGCCAGGTGGATGTTGCCTATGTTAACACTAAGGACAACTGTGCTGGACCCCTTCACCAAGCCCCTTGATCCTATGGTGTTCTGGCGTTTCATTCGCATGTTTGGAAAGGACGCTTCCTCCTTAAACCAATTTTTTTTTGGTGACTGTATTCTAGAATTTTGGTTACATGTATTCTGGAATTTTTGGTTACATTTTAGGGTTTCTTTGGTTACATTTAGAGTTTCTTTAAGTTATCATTGATTGGCATTAGGTTCCTATTCCCGGATCGGGTTTTCTATACCGTTGTTACCCGACTTTGATATTTAGTTGTCCTCTTATATCCACTTGGCAAATTTTGGTTCTTTGCCTTGCTTCATACCTTCCCTTACACCCTTCGGGTTTCATTTGAAGTTTCTCTCGATTTTTTTTTCCGGAGTTCTTTTATTTTTATTTTTTTATTTGTTACATATGGTTCTATGTCACCAGTGCCATAGGTGGAGTAGTACTATTGTATGTCACCTGTGTCATAGGTGGAGTATCAGCATGTATAGCGGTGCTCTCACGCGTTTTATGACTTGGTGACTACTTATGTACTCCCTTAGAACTATCGGCTCTCCTGAGCCAGCTTCCCGTGGGACTGAGTCATCTTGAGATGACTCAGTGGCAGCTTCCTGTCACCTACGTCTCCGGTCTGATCTGTACCCTGTTAGGTTCCTGTCTACCTCCTCCTTTCACCACAGGTGCCCCTTTATGGGTCTCCTGTGTCTGTAACGTTATCCTTGTCTCCGTGTATAGATTGGTGCGTCTGTTCCGCTGCTTTAATCTACTGTCCACTCTACCGGAGTGATTTCAAGCTGATACCACCCCCTCTTCCTTCTGCTCTTGGAGTTAGATCAAGTGGGAGGATGCGTGGGGAGGTTCCTGAGTTTGGTTTATTAGATGAATCGGTATTGAAGCGATACCCTTCAGTGCCAGATGTTACGGTTCCTGATGTTTTAGTTCCTTCCCCTTCTCCTTCTATTGCTGGTGATACTTCTGATGAGGTGGAGCGATCCCCTCCATCCCCGTCTGTTGATGGTTCTGCAGAAGAGGTACCAGAACCAGTTGGTGCTGCTTTTATCTCCATCCAGTGTGAGCTTTCTTATGCTCAAGCTATAGCGCTCGATAACCATGAGAGGGAAGAGTGGCAGCTAGCAATAAGAGATGAAATCGCTTCCCTCGAGGGTCATGGTACTTGGATTCTGGAGCCTCATCCTGGGGATGAGTACAGACTTATGTCTGCCAGATGGTTATTTACTAAAAAGTTGGGTAAGGATGGAAGAGTGGAGCGCTACAAAGCGCGTTTTGTGGCTAGAGGTTACATGCAGCGTCCTGGTATTGAGTACGACCAGACTTTTGCTCCGGTCACCTCTAAAGCGACTTTGAGGGTGTTACTTGCAGGTGTTGTTCATCGTAAGATGTTCTCCAGGCAAATTGATGTGAAGACTGCATTCCTTCATGGAGTGATAGATCCCAACCTCAAATTGTACTTGAGGCAGCCTGACGGCTTCATCAAGGTTGGGCCTAATGGAAAACCCCTGGTTTGTCGCATTGTGAAGAGCTTGTATGGATTGAAGCAGGCCCCTAGAGCTTGGCATGACAATGTCCTGCAGGTTCTTCGCCTTGCAGGTTTCCGACCGACGCTCTCTGATCCAGCACTTTTTGTGCGCCTGGATGCTGATGGCCTGTGGTCCTGGGTCCTGACATATGTCCACGATTTTTGGATTGCTGTTGATGAGCTCGTGCTCTATGATGCACTTATTACCATCTTGCGTAATAACGGGTGGGTTATTACAGAAATGGGAGTACCTGAACAGTTCCTCTCTTTGGACTGTAATGTTACCCTTGATGATGAGGGGCGGTGTGTGAAGATTGTACTCAGTCAGCATAATGCTATTAATGGGATGGTTGAGCGGTTCAAGCTTAATGCAGGGGAAGAGAAGTTGAAGGCTACGTCTGAGGTGCCCATGGTGTCTAAGTCAGTTACAGTTCATGCCATTGGCAGTCCTGTTCTACCTAACAACACTTTGTACGCATCTCTGGTTGGTAGCCTCATCTACTTGTCCACGTGCACAAGACCTGATATTGCTTTTGCTGTTAGTCAACTTTCTAGATTCACAGCAGCACCTACTCAGGCTCACTGGAATGCAGCTCTGAGGGTTCTGGTGTACCTTCGCAAGCATACTTATATTGGTATTGCCTACACTCATGGCCCAAAATTTGAGCTCCTTGCTTACAGTGATGCATCTTTTGGTGAGGATCCGGAGGACAGGAGATCTCAAACTGGTCTTGCTTTTCTAGCTTCTGGTGGAATTGTCAATTGGGTATCCAAGCGACAAATCACCCCTGCAGTTAGTACTGGGGAAGCTGAGTATCAAGCTTTGGCTGGTTGTGCGAGGGAAGTTCAGTGGCTCAAGCATCTTAGGGTAGACCTGGGATTGCCTGTTCACTTGATTACTATCAAATGTGATACCACGGTAGCTCTGTCCTGGACAGAGGACTACAAGCTTGAAAGCAAGGCTAAACACATAGATATAATGCATCACTACATCAAGGATTTGGTTCTAAGCCAGCGCATCGGTGTTACTAAGGTGCATACCTCCTTGCAGTTGGCTGACACTTTCACTCTCCCCGCAGAGGTTTTTTGGAGTATGAATGGTATGCTTGGTTTGGTCAAGTATAAGCTTCGCCCTAGGTTTATTGATTTACAGTGATTTTTCTGCAGTTCAGATTTGTGCTCTCTGCGGGAGTCGCGGGTTTCGATGCCCACCTGCGGTGATTTCAGAATATTAATTTGCTTCAGGTCTACTGCCCCTTGCTTCACCTCGAGTGTTGTACGACTCCAATCCTGTAGCGATGGTGAATGGGTATGTAGTTTGTATAGACCTGTCGCACTGGATTTTGGGGGTTGATTTTACCTCGAGTCTCTGGTCATGACTACCTCGCTGGTAGATCTGTTTGGAATTATTCTTATTTTTGTTTGATTTCCCCTCTTTTGGGTAGAAATTGCACCTGGTTTTGGGATTGTTACACCTGCGGTCCAAGGATGGAGCCTGCAAGGTCTGAGTAACTGTTTTACCTCTTTTAGCCCTGATTGGCGTAAATAGAGTTTGCTTCAGTTAGGTGGAGTGTGGTACTATTCTGCGCTCTTTCCCCTCCTTAGATGAACATTTAGGTTGGTTAAATCTTAGAATGATATTGGAAGTATCGGTGTCGCCCTTGAGGATGTCTCTCTCTATTAGATCTATTTTCTGCTTGCTTTTGAGTTTCAGATTTCTTTTTCGAAGTTTATTGTTAAAGGTTTGAAGGTGTAATTTTCTTGACAGTTAGAACAGGTGGAGTGTCAGCTTTAGCTGTTCATTGGTTCTACCTGGCCTATTGGCTACGCAACCTATCGCGTCTGTCCTTTCCCATAACCTAAGGGTCTTTGGGGTTTGCCGTCAGGACTCCTCTCTCAAATACCCCCGGGCGGGTACTCAAGAGGCGTCCCTCGGCTTTTTTAACTGTCCAGTTGTCTAAACACTTCGTTCCTGGTCTCCTCACGTCCCCTGAACTCTGTCAGGTTATAGGTCTCATCAGTTGCGCTAAAGCGTACGCCACTGCGGACGTTGAGAAGCTCGGCATCATGTCGTCAGTCAACCTGTCGATGATTAAGGACCTCGCCAAACTCGACTACGAGAATTACGAGGAGTGGCTGTTCAATGTCATTCCTGCGTTACGTTTGGCGAACCTTGGCAACCATGTTGTCCCGAGCGCTGTGCCTGCAGTTGCACAGTGGCTACAACGTCGTGTTACGGCTGGATCGACCTCCCGACAACAAGCGGGAGCGCCTTCAACCATGCGGTCAATGTGGACACGCGCTGGCGGGGTAAACCCTGGCCGGCCATTTCATCGCTCTATTTCTCCGCCCAGGGGCTCTGCCCACGCTGGAGGAGCCGGACCTTCGGCATCGTCTGTGACCGCTGGAGTCCTCGCTGCCGGTGGCTCTGTTTCAATGAGGACCTTCGGCCCTACAGGAAGCTCCGGCAGGCCTACTCCTGCCGATCTGGAGGAGCGAGCTAGGAACGAGCCTCTCCCTGAGGACTCGTCTGAGGTCTCTTCTGTGACAGGCATTGCTGGTGAAGAAGGTGGAGGTGAACCGGGGATTGATGATGAGAATGCCGCCAGGCGTTCTTGGGTCAATCCCCTCGCGGGTAAGACGTCCGCGAGTGCAGTGCTCAAGTGGGATTTGAGGGGTGACCCTGATTTGATTCCGTTGACGGAGGAAGAGATGGATAGGAATGTAGAGGCGTACCGAGTTGAACTGAATCAGCAGATGTCAAAATTGCAGCGCCTCAAGCAGGCTTCTAGGACACCCCTGCCTCCTGTTGACTTTCATTTTCCTGATCGTGTTTCTGATGCTGAGGCCATCAGGGCTCTAGATGGGGCTGAGGCCAGGCTTAGGTTACTTGATGGCTCTGATGTGTGGGTTAGCAATGAGGAAAAGGCTTACAATAATGCATGTCCCGGGAGGAAAACACCCTCTCTCAACCCTCGGGTGCTCAAATAATACATTAGTAACTTGAACTTGGCCATGGTTCATGCTGCGCCAAACAAATACCGTAGACGCACAAATAGTAGGGGGCCCTGGCGGGTCCCCTGGAGGTCGGCCCCGGGGGTGGTGTAATGTTCGTCAAGCAGCAGTGGCAGCCTCCTTGGTGATGGATGCACGAGCAGTTGCTTACTTATCCGTTAAATTTAATATTGGGGGGGTCAAGAATCAATGTAGCATGGCATGGCATTATTATTCAACTTGGTGCCCTGTAAGGCTAATGAACTTATTACCTCACTGACTTCCCGAAGTTCCATGGAGGCAGGTGCAGCAACTCCCGAGGCTACAGTTGCTACTTCGCAACCTGCAGGAACTAGTGCGGAAGAGCAGATTTCCTTGTCAAGCACAATGCGCAGATGTAATGAGCTACGAGAGTCACGAAGAAACGAATTCTTCAAGGGGAAATCGTAGACATGCTCCAGGTCCCTAGATTGAGTCCACAGGACAGTAGGGAAACGACAAATGAAAACGCCGCGTCCACAGTCTGCAACCCTGAGATAACACTCCAAAAAAATACGCTTGACGTCAACGAGTTTACGTTTTTACGATTTTTTCAAGAAAAAGAAGGTAATCCTCTCCCACATCCCATCTCACAAAATCTCCCAGATGAAGACGCATAACGACGGAAAGGCGCAAATGGTGGGGGGGTTGGAGCTTGATTTCAACCTGGGCAGTTAATTAAAATCTCCAGCTCATTAAATTATACATATTACCGGTATTTAGTAGCACTATCAGCAGGGCTTAAAGCCTTAAACCCCAAAGAAATTTAATGTTGGCAAAAAGCCCGGCAAAAAGGTGCAGCAAAAGAGCAAATATTTGACGGCCTCGAAGGGGTGGGGGTGGGGGGCTCAAATCCGTCCTATTCGCAATTTGTCGTGACTGGAAGAATGTGACATGAATTGGGCTCCCCTTTCACATTCGAGCTTTGTTATCACGAGCCCTGAGTGCCGGAAAGGGTTGGGGTTGGGACAGCGTAGCTGTCACTAACCCTTTTTAAAATGTACTATTTCTGAGACTCGACTATTTCCCCCCATTTCCCCTGGACTCGGCCCTTTTGTTGGCCGTAGCTGTCGCTAGTCTCCAGCGCTTCAGTAACGTACATGCTGACTTTGCTTTGTCGCTAGCCTTCGATGTTCGAGAAGCTTCGCGTTCAAGGATTAGAGTCCCAAGGTCCAGTGTTTAAGATCCAGAGGTCCAAGGTCCCAAGTCGTAATTCCACGTGACAAGTGCAGAAGACGCATTCATTTCCGTGCAGCAGTTTTGCCTGACTACTACTACCTGACGGGAGGATAACCATGATCACCGTGCATTCTACAGTTTGCAGTTTTGCGATAGCAACACAGCCCAATTAGACTGAGCTAGAAAAGCGCCCCGTTAAATTAAAAGCAACGCTCTGCAGTCTGAAGTCCACAAACACGTATTGATCTTCCTTTTTTCATTTCCGTTCAGCAGTGCGGTACCGGCTCGCTGATGTGATAGCACCCGGGGTTGGTGAAAATAAGGGCATTTTCCACGCTATCAACGACAAAGATAATTATCCAGGAGGTTTTAAGTGGATTCTAAAGAAGGCGAACGACTCTTATAGCACAGTGGACTAACTTAATCGGAACGGCCAATCGGATCGGCCAATCGGTCTTGGACACGACTAGTCTGTGACATGACTAGCCTGGGAGAAGACAATGAATTCTAGGGTTCTTCAATGGGGTTCGAAGACAGGTATAAAGGCTGAGAGGCGCACAACTGAACGTAGTCCAATCCATTATATCTTATGTTATCGGTCGAACCCACGTCTTCTGACCGTAGTGACAGTCGCGACAACGAGAGCGAGACAGAGACACGGAGTGAGAGCGAGGTAGAACCCCAGCCGAGGGCGTCAGCTGCACTTCGAGCAAGATCCGAGGGCGACAGCGAGACCGAGAGCGACAGCAATGGTGGAAGTAGCAATAGTGAAAGCGTGGGTACCGGTGGGGAAGGTAGCGACCTTCTTGACGTAGGCGACGTACCACAGGTTGGAGCACAACGTAAGTTTATTATAATCCCTACTTAAAATAACACTGTACCTGTACTTCACCCTCATATGATTATTTCTAAGGTTGGGGAGGCAGAATTACACTTGCAGCCTGAAAGATGTTCAGTGTCCTGAATAAAGGAGCACAACATTTGATTCCCCCCTTTTCCTCCCATACTACATTAAACTAGTGACTAATTCAACCCCAAAATTGCCAAGCCGGGACATTCGAGTGGGCAGGGGGCAGGGGGGGGGGGCTCAACCGCAATCTTCACATGACTTGAATCCACGCGGAGGGGTACCAGGATTAAGGTTGCAGCCACAAACATTTTTTGGTTTCGCTGCCCATACTCAAACAGAAGAAAAGGCTCCAACTCCAACTTTGCATGTTCCAATGAATAACACAGGTCCAGCCCAATGTGACGGCATCGCCATACTAAAGGCCCAGAATAGGCCCCTTCCGATGGCAACAGGTGTGTGTTTATGGCATTGTCTTCTGTTTTTTTTTGGGGGGGGGGGGGGGGGGGGGGGGGGGGGGGGGGGGGGGGGGTTACAATGCTGCGCATGAATCGTTATACAACTGCCGTCCTTAGTGAACATTACTAATCAAAGGACACATACACAAGGGAGGTGGGTGCGTGGGTGAGTGGGAACAAGACTAGGGTCCCAGCCTCGAAATTCTGTACATCAGCTCCCCGTAGTAAGGCAGAAGACAAATTAATTTCAACCAGTTATTATTTTGGCCCCCTCCTGCCGCAGGTCATGCATTATGCGCTACCTGCTTGATGCATTCTCACGGGCTACACTTCTTCGAGTGAACGAATTCGACTTAGGAATCCTGGACCAAGTGACCATGGATACTGTAGGGGTAATCCTCGTGTGGACATGCCTTCCCACAACAGCCAGTCACAAATCGTTGTACTCGTCAATGAAAGAATATGCGCAAGTAAGTAAAGAATGCTACAGAACCGCTGATTATAATGTACTGCTGATTAACAAGACATACTGGTTAACACTGTAAATGTAACCTGATAGCAAATTGTTAGCGGAATGTTCCCAGAATGATAGCGTAGAGTGCGATGGAATTTTAGCCTAAAGGGTCCATGGGCATACTGTTTTTACATAGCATTCAAAATCACAGTTTGCTTGGGGATACTTACTGAAACCTGTTTGGCAACACATGCCTGCATTGGTCAAAACGGTACGGGGGGATGATGTTAACTAACAGTCTAGAAGCGACTTCTAGGTAGCTTCCGAATATACTAATGGGACTTGTACATTTCTGCTGTAAGCAGCAACTTCTAGGCAGCTTCCAAGTGTTATACGTACTCACACACCTGTAGTAACCGTCCTTCGCAGCACCTTGTAGCCAGCTTCCAATCTATATACTCACACTCGATGCGATCATGCATTTAGTTACCCCCTCCAGGACCGAGGCAAGGAACACCACCGCTTAGTGACACATGCATGGTGTGACAAACCAGCATCTTCTTGACGGCATCGAGGAGTACACTATCAAAGGTGCAGAACCACTAAAGAAAAAGAAAAATATTGGGCCTACAAGCACTCTGGACCAGCTTGCCATTTACAAGCAGTACAACTGAAAGAGCACAAGCACTGGAGGCATGTCCCCTACCAGTCTGCTTGCCAGAATGTTCAGAGGTGGGAAGTTCTACCCGTCACCGCTGTGGGACTCATCCTAATAGAAAAAAACATCCCTGAGCCGCCTTCTTGTCGGCTGCCAAGTGCTCCGAGTTGCGCCTGCTTTGGCTGAAAAGCCAGTCAGGGGGGCTGCCTTGAAACTCCTGCTCAGAACAGAAACATGCACTTTTTGACCATGTTTATGAGACAATCTTGTGAGCAAGTACATAGGTCCCTAGACTTTCTCTATCATTTTGAACTGCTGTATTGTGACCAGGGTGGTACCCACGAATATCATATTTTGGTAATTCCGCCAGCCAAAAATATTTCCGGCCTGGTTTGGCTGAAAACCAGTCAGAGGAGCTGCCTAGAAGCTCCCCTGGAGGCATTGGAAAATGCTCCAGATTCAGCCTCGATTGACTGAAAAGCCAGTCTAGGGAGCTGCCTAGAAGCTGCTACCTAGAAGCTAGAACATACAAACATGTACTGTTTGCCCATGTTTCTGAACTGCTGTATTGTGACCAGAGTGGTACCCGGGAATATCATTTTAGGCAATTCCGCCAGCCACGATATCTTTTGGCATGGTTTGGCTGAAAAGCCAGTCAGGAAAGCTGCCTAGAAGCTCCCCTAGAGGCATTGAAAATGCTCAAAGTCAGTCTTATTTGGTGGCTTTGGAAACTGCTCCAAATTGAGCCTTATTTACCTTAAAAGCCAGTCTGGGGACCGGCCTAGAAATTGTTGCCCAACCCCAAAACATGTACTTTTTGCCCCCTATCTGAACTGCTGTATTTTCACTAGGCTATCCCGGGAATTTCATTCTCAGTAATTCTGCCAGCTAGAACTTCTTCCTGCCTAGTTTGCCTGAAAAGCCAGTCAGAGGACCTGAATAAAAGCTGATGCTGAATAACACACATGTACTTTTTCCCCCATGTTTATGAGACCATCTCATATGCAAGTACATAGGTCCATATACCGTGTGCGCCTTAAGTATTGGCAAACGGTTTGGCAAACGGCCCTTTGCCAAACCGGGTTAGGGGTCCAGCTTGAGACCACTCCAGGTAGTTGGCCTTTGCCAAGTTACGGTTACCATGGTACTATGTCTACTAAGCCCTAGCAAGTTAAATGTTCCTGATTTGAATTCCTACATGGTTTTATTTTCAGCAAGCTTGGGCAGACAACTTTGTAAACATGTACTTATCCTTGAACTTGGTTACATGGCTCCAGCCAGCAATTTGGCTGGCTGGACCCATAAACCGGTCTGGCTACTAAGCCCCAGCAAGTTTAATGCTCCTGCTTTGAATTGTTACATAGTTTTACAGCAAGCTTGGGAAGACTACTTGGTGAACATGTAACAAGGAAATGTAACAATAACATAAGACCCTTTGCCAACTGGATTTCAAGTCTGAACTTGAGACAGTCAAAGCCATAGACCTCTTTGCCAAGTTAGTATTGCCATGCTTTTCTGAGACCCACTTTTAGGGGGGAAATGACATTTGCCAATACTTAATCTTGCCAATACTTAAGGCGCATACGGTAATTTCTCCACATTTTTACGACTGCGGTATAGAAACCAGGGTGGTACCCAGGAATATCATTTTTTGGTAATCCGTAAGCCACAAAATCTTCCTACCTAATAAAGACGGAGGTGTCTATAAAGCAGCAATAATATAGGTTCGATCCCCTGTTGATTTTAGTTGATTTGAGATGTAAAAGATGAGAAGTTGATCCATGAATCCAATAGCTACAAAAAAACGTAAAAACGTAAAGACGGAGGTGTCTATTAAAGCAGCAATAATATAGTCCGCAACCCTGAGATAAGTAAGCTAAAAAGTGCCCTCCGAGGTAATCTGCCCCCGTCGGGAATCGAACATGGGTCGCTTAGATTTCAGGCCTGCCAGATTAACCGGCTGATTTGACCGGCGATCTTGGGGAATTTGAAGATGTGAAGATGTGAAGATGTGAAAAAACAGCACGAACAGCACGATTGCCCCTAAGTATCGCATAGGTATGTACCCCTAAGGGGTTCGACCAACCGACCAACTGCTTGCGTAAAATGGAAAAGGCAACCATAAGGGCCCATAATCATTTTAGCGCATTAAGGTTGGCGGATGTTACAGATTTGGGGCGCTCCATTAATTGGCTGAAGTTACAAACAGCGGACTTATGCTTACAATTATGTCTCCCCCATTCAAACCAGATGCAAGTGTCCTTGTTACATGTTAACATATGACGTGCTTCTGAACTTTGCTAGTAATGGTGTGCTTGGATACAGGCATCGAGTGGAGACCTGTCTAGTCCAGGTCAAGAACCCATGTCGATCCATCTGCAGCCATCTCTTCCAGGGCAGCAAAGATCACAACCTGGAAGGAGAGGGAAGAGGGTGGTAGTGTGTGTGGGTACGTAACAAGGTGGAGGAGGGCAAGGCTGTAGGCTATGTAAGGAGGAAGGGCAAGGCTGTAGGATCCTAACCTGCAAGGAGTGGGGAAGATAGGGGGGGGGGGGGGGAGCTTGAAGATGGTGAGGGCGGGGGGAGGCCGTAGGTCTGCAATAATCAAGTCAAGTCTGGTACCCACGTCTAACACCAAGAATCGCCCAGCAAGAAAAGCGACGAGTATGTAGATCCACCGTATCCCAGGTAAAATTGTACAGCGAAGGGAGGAGCCAGAACAGGGTCTGACACTACACGCACCTGTCAAACTATGCTCACTTGGTCTGGTTATAACTTCCTCAAGTACGTGCATGTTACGAGATTTGGTGGTGCTTAAAAACACCGGTTGGTTCGTTTGAACTAGAGTTCGTGACTGTTTAAACAGAGGCGGAATCCATCTCCCTCTTGGACGACTTCTTGGGGAGCAGCACAGAGTGGATGTTAGGCAGCACCCCGCCATTGGCGATGGTGACGGAGCCCAGCAGCTTTGACAGCTCCTCGTCGTTACGGATGGCCAGCTGGACGTGGCGGGGAACGATCCTGGTCTTCTTGTTGTCGCGGGCAGCATTACCAGCGAGCTCAAGGACCTCAGCACACAAATACTCGAGGACGGCAGCTAGGTACACAGGGGCACCAGCGCCTACGCGCTCAGCGTACTTGCCCTTCTTCAGGTAGCGGGCAACACGGCCCACAGGGAACTGCAGTCCAGCCTTAGAGCTGCGAGAAACAGACTTCTTGCCTCCACGGCCACCAGGTTTGCCTGCCATTATGTAGTGATTGCTTGGTGACGAAAGGAATAGCTGTGATGTCGAGCGGATGATGCATCGGAGCGTCGAGGGCGACTATATACATCCCCGCCAGGTCCTGTTGATCCGAGGCCGATCTAGACCCTTTCCATTTGCCTCAGGTCGGTTATGTACTGCTGATCCGCTGTTCGCGTTGACCCCGGCGTTGACACTGACTTTGACCCCCGACTTTGACCCCTGACTTTGACAGGAAAAGTATAAATTCTTCGCGTCGCGGTAACCTTCATACACCCACACACATTTGACTCCATCACCAATCCCCAACTCATTATAATGGCCCCCAAAGCTGCCGAGAAGGCTCCCGCCAAGAAGGCCGCCCCCGCCAAGACTGCGGAGGGCAAGAAGAAGGGCAAGAAGATGGCCAAGGCGGAAACCTACAAAATCTACATCTACAAGGTGTTGAAGCAGGTGCACCCCGACACTGGCATCAGCTCGAAGGCCATGGGCATCCTCAACTCCTTCATCAACGACATCTTCGACAAGATCGCCTCCGAGGCCGCTCGCCTGGCTCGCTACAACAAGAAGCCCACTGTTACCTCCCGCGAGATCCAGACCGCTGTGCGCCTGGTCCTACCCGGAGAGCTTGCCAAGCACGCCGTGTCCGAGGGCACCAAGGCCGTCACCAAGTTCACCTCCGCTTAGGCGGCCACTGAGCACTTGCTACCACAGCAAAACAAAGGTGTTTTTCAACACCACAATTCCTTGATCCCCTCTTTCGTCATGTCTAAATCCCTTCCTGGTGTTGAATGACTATATATGTGCATCTACTATGTTGTGAGGCTTCCAGTAGGAGCTACTTATTTACTAACAGCCACTTCTTTATGCATCGTCTTCTCGACTGCCCATCGGATGCTCAGGCCCGCGCTGGTTGTCTGGACAGGAGAGAGCTCTGGTGCCCTGGGTTAATCATCGAATTCAATTACCACTGGGCATGAACTCAGTACACCCGTCGGTTATACAATTGCTTTGTGTACAGTTCATCATTGTTATAGCCCAAACTAAATGTAATCTAACATTTACATTTAGTCGTCAGGTAGTAGGCAAGATAAGGCAGCACAACGAGCAGAATTAACAAAAGCCTGTAAATGCCCAAGGTGGTGCTCCTATCAGCAGTCAGTAAGGCCTGGTTGTGTTGTCCATGCGTCCTTTGGTTGATGACAAAGCAATGTAAGTATCTATCACACTTACACACCAAGATTACTCCTTGTTAATTGCAATGTGCAGACGGTAAGACGCCATACCTGGTGTATAGAACCTTGTACCAATTATAATTAGTAATTAGTAACAGTTATTATTAGCTGTGAGCCAGTCGTACAGACGGGCAGACCCCCGTGGCCACGTCAGCGACAGGTCTCAGAAAATCGAGATCCGAAACCAAAGAAACCAATGCCCTGAAACCGCGCACTAAACCCTGCCCCACGCGCTATTATAAATATTGATTAGTATCAAGATTCCTCCGGGCTATCACACTGTATTCCGAGCTCAGGCGCAGTAGCTGTCTGCGGAAGCAAAACCCTAAGTAACCTTCCCCGGTGCAAGGGATCAGGACTACTTCCTTCAACTTCACACCCCATGGCGAGTCATAACAATTTCCATTATGCACACGTACAAGCAAACAAAACGAGCTAGGCATCGAACTCGCCAGGCTGTTACCTTGGATTGCGTACCTTGAATGGGTCTACAAATGACTACAGTATATTGGTATGTACCAGAGGGATAATGTAGACAGGAGTTGAAACGCAATCGCGCGTGACAAGGCTGAGGTACATGAGGCCGCTGAAAACACCCTGACTGTGTGTGACGGGAGAGGGTGGAGGTAGTGTGTGTGTCAGGGTACTTCAAACGGACCCCAGGGGTTGCGTCCTGGGACACACCGTTATTCGGTAGGTTGCGTCTTGGGACACACTCAATCGGGTAGGTTGCGTCCAGGGACGCAAGCAAGGATATAGGCTGCGTCAAGCAATCAACATAACCCGTAGCCCACGGCAATGGAGTGGTGGTGGGCCAATCAACTGATGGGTGAGACGCGACCAACAAACTAAACCTGTGTCTGGGACGCAACGGACCCTCCCATGTTGCGTCCTGCGACGCTGCGTCCTGCACTACCCTGGTGTGTGTGTCTGGGGGGGGGATACATTACTCTGCCTTGTCATAGGCATAGGCATGCCAGTGTTGACCCACGGCAAGCCCATTCCACATGCACAAGCACATCCGGGGAGGGGGCTCTCCCAATCAACCATCCTCACAAAATCAACAGAGTGTTGATAGATGCACATGAATCATACACATTTCTCCATGTGAGAAGTCACTTATTGACTGACATTATTTTGTTCATTGGTGGTTGGCCCCAGTGAAAGCAAACGGGCTGGCCCCCTCACCCTCACGCCTCGTAACAAGGCGTACTCTTTATTTATTTATTTATTTATTTATCATATTGTTCAGGGTGTACGGGTGTGAGCTGTTCTGTAACCCAGCCCAGAACAGGTGTGGTCAACGGCTAGCCCTCAAACTCCCAGGATGAGAAGCTAGGCCTGAGTTGCAGATTCTCAAGGTTGTATATTCCATTTACCGGGTGACTTAGTTGGCGTCGCAGGTTTGAAGTGCTCGTGCTGCGCATGCAGGGCAGGTCCTCTACCCATTTTTTGTGCGATGTGCGGAACTAATGACGAGCTAGGCCTGAGTTGCAGGTTCTCAGGCTTCAGGGGGTGCAGGACTGTGGTTTCATGTCACAGGTTCATGGCTACGGCTAGGCATCGAACTCCCCACAATGAGGAGCCAGGTCGGTCTTCTGGAAGCGATCCTCGCTGAATAAAGCGACTCACACGTGGCTAGGAATCGAAATCCCCGGGATGTGGAGCCAGATCGGTCTTCTGGAGGCGACCCTCGTTAAAGACAGCGACTCACAAGTGGCTAGGAATCGAACTCCCCAGGATGTGGAGCCAGGTCAGTCTTCTGGAAGCGATCCTCGCTAAAGAAAGCGACTCGCACGTGGTGTCCTCCAAAGAAGCGCCCTTGAAGGTCCACCATCGCTTTTGTTGCTGCTTCAATTCGGTCAAACTGCAACAAATAAATACATGGTAAGCCTTATTATTATTTGAGGCGTGAGGTAGAAGGGGCAAGCCCGTTTGCTTGCACTAAGACCACCACCAATCAAACTGCAACAGAGATGTGGTACCGTATTTATAAATAGTTTGCCTAATATTGTAATTAGTGACACCATATTTACTGTGTATTTGTGTTAGTGCCCTTGCAGGTCCACCATCGCCCTTGTTGCTGCTTCAATTCGGTCAAACTGCAACACATACATATAAGGGACGCCTTATTACGAGGCGTGAGGCTGAGGGGGCCAGCCCTTTTGCTTGCAATGGGACCAACCACAAATCAAACTGCAGCAGAGATGGGGATTTGTGTTATCCCACGTTGTTTTGTATTATCCCATGTAGTACTGTACTGTGATATCCCACGTACCGTATTTTGTTTTGTATTTTGTGTTTTGTTCTGCTGTTTTGTTTTGTTTTGTTTTGTATTTTGTGTTTTGCTTTGCTGTTTTGTGTTTTGTTTTGTATCTTGTGTTTTGTTTTGCTGTTTTGTGTTTTGTTTTGTATTTTGTGTTTTGTTTTGTATTTTGTTTTTTATTTTGTATTTTATTTTTATATTAGCTTTAGCTAAGCTATATGCTTTGGGTTCCTCGTCTTTCTTTTTACTTTACTCATTATTCACTCTTTTTTTCCTTTTCCTTTCTCGAATCTAGGGTTTAGCATTGTCCCTCCTGTCAAGTGACTGCCACGTGTTTAAATTGCCACGAGTTCACAACCAGGAGTTACTAGATGACGCTGGCATCGTCCGAAACCATTGGACCGGCAGGAAGGAATGGCGCATGGGTAGATGCAGGCGCAGGCGCAAACGCAGGAAGTGATTGGCGAGGTCGGAGACCAATCTAAACGAGGCTGATAAGGAAGCCTATCCATCATTGACACAGTCGTTACAGTAGGATAACACACGAACAACACGAGACTGGACGCATTAGTTTTCAGAGAAGATGAAGTCTGGATATTTGTTGCGAATAATTTTGCAGTCGCTCCGTACTTCTCTAGAGCCTGCGCCTGCAATTCGCATGCGCTATGCAGTACCTACGAATCAATCGGTAAAAGAAGATCTGAAGGAGCAGGACCTGGCGCATGGTGAAATGATGAGCGAGGAGAGAGATAGTCGCAACCTCTCAGCCTCGAGACGTCCCACGACAACCCGCATGCTCCATGAAAACACTGGACGAGGCTGTATAGATGGCCTCGCCATTGATGAAAGACGTAACTGCAGGGTTTTACTCGGGAACAAACGAGACTGAGTACGCATAATGTTTCAGAAATAATGAAGTCGTGAGATTTTGTTGCGAGTATCTCTTCACTCATTTCCTACTTCTGTAGCGCCTGCGCCTGCAGCTCGCATGGATAGAAGAAGGCCAAGACCGCACCAGCACCAGCTCATGGGATCGAGGTGGGAACGAGGCTCCATCAACTCCGCCATTGAAGAAGGGTTAAGCACCAGAATTTTGCTAGGCACGAAGCAAGGTGTTCGCATGATTGAAATAATTGTCGAATTCCTAGGTGTTGCGAGTATCTCCCCAAGCACCTGCGCCTGCTGCTACGATGCGCCATGCGGCAGCTGAAATTTCGATGAAAGATCGAGGCTGGAAATGAGGCTCCAGCACCTCCACCATTAAACGAGGCTAGAGCAACTCAGACAGAAATGATTCTGCCCGAATGATTGTGCAAGTTCATAGGTTGTTGCTACTATTTCCCCCTCGCTCCCCCACTTATCAAGCGCCTGCGCCTCCAGGAGCATGCGCCATTCGGCACCTAGAAGTTCATAAATTCGCTCGTGCCCAGGTCTTGCCGGTCAACTGGTTTCGGACATTGCCAGCGTTATCTCCTAAACCCCACTCAACACGTGGCACTTGCACCGTTGGCAGACAGTTGGCTTGTGGCATATCTCCTGTTTCCTGCTTTTCATTAACGGCGAAGCCCCCTCCCCCCCCCCCCCCCCCCCTCCCTGGAGGCTAATCTTCCTCGGCCCCTACGTGCCGGCTGTGTATTTTGTTTTGTATTTTGTATTTTGTTTTGCTGTTTTGTGGTCCTGTGTTTCATTTCTTGTGGTGTGGATTTTGTGTGTGAAGCATTGTTGCCCTGTGATTGGATTTGTTTGGTTTGGTTTTGATATAAATTGTTCTGTTTGTTTTGTTTTGTGTTGAGTTTTGTACTGCTGCCCTGTGTTTTTGAAATGTTTGATTGGTTGCTTTGATTACATTACATTTGTTTCAATTTGTTCTGTTTGTTGTGATATTTTCCTGTGCTATCCTGTGTTTTGTTTCATTGTAATGAGTCGCAGCCAAACAAGCCCAAATTTGAATTTGAATTTGTGACGCGTTGCAGCCAAACAAGCACAAATTTGAATTTGAATTTGAATTTGTGCTGCTTCGCAGCCAAACAAGCCCAAATTTGAATTTGAATTTGTGATGCG
>JACBWV010000821.1:647800-686541 GCA_013435795.1 Chlamydomonas sp. ICE-L
TAAACCAGCAGCCCAATCTTCTAGCTCTTTAACTCTTGGGCTTTCTCTCGCTTCCTCACTTCCCCCGCCATCTTTCGCTTCTGCTTGCGCTGCTTGATGACCTGTGTTGGTCGGTTGGTTGGTTGGTTGGTTGGTTGGTTGGTTGGTTGGTTGGTTGCTTGCTTGGTTGTTTGGTCCTACTCCTCCCTCCACAACCCCAAACACACACTCCACCTCCCACTTCCTCCCCCTCCCCCTCTCACCTCCCCTTCACCCCCCTCCCCCCACCTCCCTCCCCCGCCTCTTCGTATCCATTGGGCCTGGCAGAGTCGTACTCCTCCCTCCACAACCCAAACACACACTCCACCTCCCACTTCCCCCCCCCCCACCACCCCCTAACCCTCCCCGTCTCCATCCCCCCCCCCGTCCCCCACCTCTTCATAGTCATTGGGCCTGGCAGGGTCGTACTCCTCATTCCACAACCCAAACACACACTCGTCCCCCCCCCCCCTCCTCCCCGTCCCCCTCCCACCCGGTCCCCCACCTCTTCATAGTCATTGGGCCTGGCAGGGTCATACTCCTCATTCACACTTCCAAAGATGCTTGAGGCAGATACTGACGTAGGGATTGCGGACGATGTTGGGCCAGCAGCATCACCTGACGCTGACTGTTCAATGGATCCCCGACCTAGCCCGCGCCCGCCAGCGATACCCCCCCTGGCAAGGATGTGATGGATTCATTCTAATTTATTTGGGTGTGAACAATATATTAATATATGTTAATATATTAATATAATATATTAACATATAATATATATGTATGTATACATAATATATTAATATAATAATATATTAGTATATATTGGGGTAGGATCATTGAGGGCACGATTGGCTTCTTACGTGGTGGTGGTGGTGGTGGTTTGTGTGTGCAGGGGGTGGGTGGGTGGTAGGGTAGCTGTCGTGGCTGTGGTGGTGGTGGTGGTTTGTGTGTGAGTGTGTGCACAGGGGGTGGGTGGGTGGTAGGATAGCTGTGGTGGCTGTGGTGGTTCCATGGATTCCCGAACTGGCCCGCGCCCGCTAGCGATACCCCTCCTGGCAAGGATGTGAAGGATTCATTATTATTTATTTGGGTGTGGATTATTCATTAATCTTTATTTCGGTAATTTCTTTCTTTGGGGGGGGGGTATTATTTTGAGGGGGGATGGGATTATTTGGGGGGGGGGGGGGGGGGGGGGGGAGGTATTTGGGGGGGGGGGGGGGGGCAGCAGGAGGCTAAACGTCGTAGCCAGTCAGGGATTTTATTTCCCAGAATATATAGCGATCAACAGTTTTGACCTCATTTTGGCAAAATTATCGCTATACCCCCCCCACACACCCACACACCCCCTATATGGCCCTAAATGGCCCTAAATAGTACAGAAAGCAAGACAAGCACTGAAACGCTGTCCCTAGAGGAAACCTAAAATCATAGAGCTAGAAAAAAACACTTTCAGATATGAACAAAACATCACTGTAGACAGTCCGGCACGGCCTGAGTGCGGAAATCGGGAAGTGGTCTAGTTTTGCGGTAACTTTTCTGAAATTGAAATTGAAATTGTTACATCCGTGTAGAACCGTTACTCACAGGACGTGAAGTTAAGGACACCATAGCGTAAGCCGGAGCTAGCTATAGTCACCGTAGCCGTGGTAAACCGTAACCGTAAACCGTAGCCGTGGTAAACCGTAGCCGTGGTAAACCGTAACCGTAGCCGTGGTAAACCGTAGCCGTGGTAAACCGTAGCCGTGGTAAACCGTAGCCGTGGTAAACCGTAACCGTAAGCCGTAGCCGTGGTAAACCGTAACCGTAAACCGTAGCCGTGGTAAACCGTAACCGTAAACCGTAGCCGTGGTAAACCGTAACCGTAGCCGTGGTAAACCGTAACCGTAAACCGTAGCCGTGGTAAACCGTAACCGTAGCCGTGGTAAACCGTAAACCGTAGCCGTGGTAAACCGTAACCGTAAACCGTAGCCGTGGTAAACCGTAAACTTTTCTGACACCTCTAGCTTCAAATCCCGAAAGGCTAAAGGATCGAAGAGAAAGGTGTATGCGATTGATTCCCCTATGTCCGGTGAAATTCTGTGGTTCCCTTTCCCCTATTCTGTGGTTCCCTTTCCCCTACGTCCGGAGAAATTCTGTGGTTCCCTTTCTGGCCCGCCAGCAACATCCTCCTGGTAAGCTCAAGGTGGAGGGTAGGGGGGAGACGATGAGCACTTAGCTGGTCAGCACTTAGCCGGTCAGCACTTCTTTTCCTGAACCACCTAAATCACCTAAACCACCTTAAACACCTAACCTAAACCAGCTGGACCTAAACCACCTAAATAACCTAAACCACTTAACCATCGACTGTACTTCAACAGGATCTGTTCTTCAGTTGGTACACTCTTCTATTTAAATTCAAAACCTAAACCACTTAACCTAAACCTAGTATGTTAGTATCAAGTATGATTGTATACAGTAGAATGGTATACAGTATGATGGTATAAAGTACATGGTGGAGGATAGCCGCACCTACTGTCATCTCATGACAGACAGACAGACTTCCCTCCCACTAGGCCCTTGACTCCTACCCCTGCACACGTCCTTACACACACCCTTGTACACGCCACTGCACATACACCTGCACATGACCTCCCCCCCCCCCCCCCCCCCCCCCCTGCACACACCCTTACACACACACCATTGCACACACTCTTGCACACACACCCTTACACACACACCCTTGCACACACGCCATTACACACACACGTGCACACACCCTTGTGCACACACCCTTGCACGCCCCTTGCACACATCCCCTGTCTCCCTGATCATCAGACTTACCTCCCACTAGGCCCTTGACCCCTACCACTGCCGCGCATAAGCACCGATGGTGGTGGTCCTAGCTGGGAACCTGGCTTCCGAATCACAGGCTGCATCAGAGAAGATGATGACCAAGACATCTGCTTCTTCGGTTCCCCTCCCGTCTCATCCTTCGCTTGCGGCAGATCGCCAAAGAGAGACATGATGCGGTGCGAGTATAACCAAGTTGATCTAACAATCTACTAGTGTATCTGTATGTCGCGCAGATTCTATGTTATCGCAATGCCCAAAGTGTAATTCAGAGTCGAGGAAGGCTGCTTCTCTGGCGTTGCGCATCTGCTCTAGGCAGCCTCTATGGTGCAATACTGCACATTTCCTTATCAAATGACGCTATCGACACCACACGCGAAGAAATAGGCTGAGTAGCTGTTTTCGCGAGGCAAAGGAGCACAGTTATTAGGAGAAAGCAGACTTCGACCTCGACTAGATGCGTCTTGGTGATGCGCCCGCGTGGCGTGGCCCGGCGCGACTTCATCGAGTCACACAGTATTCTTCAGCTACAAGGGTAGCTAGCTAGCTAGCTACTCATCTACCTCGCTTGGGAAATATCAAGTTGGGCAATATAAGAATGACATAATGTACTTGTCAACACTAACAGACAACACAACGATCGGTCTTCATTATTGGGTGCGATGATCAGAACGATCGTGCACATCTATGAGAATCAGAGATCCAGTGAGAGGATTCGTTACATAAACTCGGCAAATCATTGCCGAGACAGCCTGCCTACCATATAATTGTATGACAGGAAGCATGAGGGTTTTTGAGGCACCTCGCACATACCATTGGCTAGCCCGAGATGCAACGTGGGGAGGGTCCGTTGCGTTGCAGACGCATCTTCAGTTGGTTGGTTGCGTCACAGGACGCAGGCTATGGGTCGGTTGCGTTTGTTCGGCTGATTTTGGTCCGATTTTGCCTTTACACGACATCGCCGTGTCCACACTACAATTTTTTTTGTCGGACCAAATTCTGACCAAAAGATAGAGATAAATATACCAAAAGCTAAATCGGGGGGGGGGGGGGGGGGGGGGGGGGGGGGGGGGTATTTGGGTCGGTTGCGTCTCATGACGCAGGCTATGAATTTGTTTGCGTCTCCGGGCGCAAAGCTGGGGGTTCTCCTGAACAAGTCTCAGTGCTTAGTACCTATCAATGCTTTTCCTGAAAACGATCTATCTTTCATACACGATTGTTAACGTTTGTTCGCGCAACGACCCATCGGCATCTCAGATCAGGTTCATGATTTCGAACACGTGGAACGTCGGCCAGGACCAATAGGACAAGTTCTAAGAGCGTGTCGCAAGCGACACGGAAAATCGCTTTAGCAGTCACCGGCAGGGAGTTTCGGAAGTAGTGGAGAAAGTAGCTACTCGTACCGGAATAGAGCTACAAACATTGAACAACTTTTGCGAAGGATTTTGACCGCTAAGATGCTGACAACTCTAGTCATGCGCACTCCAACTATGAGCAAACATTGTGGGTGGGGAGGTGGTCGGAATCGTTCAAACGCCTCGGACCCTCGGACAGACGGACGGACGGACAGCGGACAGCGGACAGACGGCGGAGAGACACGGGCGGGGGGGTTAAGCTAGGGCCAGATCTGGTTACACGTTTTGGCATGTCTCTAGGTCAGTGCTGGTTCGACCGGGACAAGATTATTTTTTATAGACCTTTAGTTGACAGCTTCGTGGTGAAGGACCGCAAAACACATTTGTGTCCCTGTCGAACCAGCACCTCCAAATAGTGGCCTCAACAGGCCCCAAATAGACAAAAATCGGGCAAAACAGTTACACTTTTTTCACTTTTTTTTTGAACCAAAATTTTCAGCTCGACTTCAAAACACCCTAAGCCAAGATGCAAAACATTATTGAAAAAGACAAACCTCCCCGTTCTGGGTTTCAGAAAGGATTTGGCACAGATCATCTGAGACACGGGGGGAATCTAGGGCTGCAGCCCTGGGACCCCTGGGGGGTCCAGAGGGGGCCAAAGCGAAAAACACTGGTACCTAAACTAGGTAATAGGTTGATCCTCACTTCGAAAAGAATTGGTACCTACACTAGGTAATAGGTTGATCCTCACTTCGAAAAACACTGCTACCTACACTAGGTAATAGGTTGATCCTCACTTCGAAAAACACTGCTACCTACACTAGGTAATAGGTTGATCCTCACTTCGAAATTGGGTTCCCCTCCCCTTATAGTCCACTCAGTGTAATCCCTGGGGTTTAAGAATCGCAAAGAGGCAGATAATTGGAACTTTGGAAGATGATTGGCAGACCTCACTTGCCTGTTTTGAATTTAAACATAATAGTGTACCAACTGAAAAACAAATCCTGTTAAATTACAGTCGAAACTTGACTCTTATTTTAGTAAAGCATTAATTTACTGCCGAAGACTGGGTGGGGGTGGGGTGGGGGTGGTGGGGGGGGGGGAAGCGTCTGGAGCTGCAGCAAACCGTTTGAAGCTGCAGGTCCTGCCCCACCCCCACCCACCCACCCACTCAGCCCTCTGTGCATTCTCATAATCAGCAAACCGTTGCCTCAGCAAAACACTGCAGTGCGTCACAACTGCAATACGACAGTATGTCACACTACAATATGTCACAACTGCAATACGGCAGTACATCACACTACATTGCGTCACAACTGCAATACGGCAGTATGTCACACTACAACGCATCACAACTGCAATACGGCAGTTTGTCGCAAGGCAACACCCAGGCGTTCTGATCAACTGAGTGTGTATGTGTGTCTGCTAGTGTTCAGATCAACTGAGTGTGTGTGTGAGTGTGCGCGTTCTGACCAACCGACTAATTCAAGGTCAATATATCTTGGATGCTCTATACGTTGCTATCCCGTTTCGATGAATGGTTGACTGGTTGACCATTAACCTCGGCGAAGCAGGTGCGGGGTTCGAATCCCTACAGGTGTGCCTGAGCACTCGCGGTCGCTGTCGACCGCCATGGTAGCTATGTGCCTATGTGTGTGTGTGTGAGTGAGTGTGTGTGTGTGTGTGTGTGTGTGTGTGTGTGTGTGTGTGTGTGTGTGTGTGTGTGGGGGGGGGGGGGGGGGGGGGGGGTATGTGTGTGTGTATGCAAGTGTGTGTGAGTGTGTGCGTGAAGTGTTTCTACTATGCCCCGGTTGAGGTTTCCAGGTGTCGACGCGGCGTGCAACACGACAGTATAGTCGACAGTATACAGTATACACCGACTGTTCATACCACCCATGTGTGTTTGGCACCCTGTTGGCTACCCCAAGGTTTGTGGGGGTGCCTCTAAACTCTCAAGCTTCCTGTTATAAAATGTGATGGTTGGCAGGCTGTGCTGCTGTCTTATCCCGACAATGATTTGCTGTGTTTATGTAACGAACCCTCTCTCTCTCTACACTGACTGTTACGCCCATACTACCCATGCGTGTTTACTGCCCATGTGTGTTTACTACCCATGTGTGCTTACGCCCATACTACCCATGTGTGTTTACTACCCATGCGTGTTTACTGCCCATGTGTGTTTACTACCCATGCGTGTTTACTGCCCATGTGTGTTTACTACCCATGTGCGCTTACGCCCATACTACCCATGTGTGTTGACTACCCATGCGTGTTTACTGCCCATGTGTGTTTACTACCCATGTGTGCTTACGCCCATACTACCCATGTACCCATACTACCCATCTGTGTGTTTTTACTCCACCTGCAGACGGTGAGCAGCCTGAAGGCTGATACACCAGTTAATGACTCAATTCGATCCAAGTGGCACTTTCACACGGGAATCGTACTGGCTACCAGGGCTGGTTTCTTAGTAGCTTCTAGACAGCTCCTTCAAGATTTCAGCAGTGCTGGAAAGCCGATCTTGTCAGTTTCCAGGTGCACTTTCACACTGGAATCGTACTGGCAACAAGGGCTGGTTTCTTAGCAGCTTTTAGGCAGCTACACATAATGCTACAATGCGCCCTTAACGCTTGCAGCCAGCAACCCAGCAGCCTCTTGCACTTCCATGCTCGTTTTCAACTCGTGTCCTGTTAGCTACAGCTTAGTTTGTATCATATCTGAACAATAACACAGCCTTGGGACAAACTATTCAGGCATAGACACTCTCCTCCGAAAAGGCTGAAGTAGCTCTCCTAAGAATGATGCAACATATCTTATAGCGTGTGTAAATAGCATAGACACTCTCTCCTTCGAAAAGGCTGAAGTAGCTCTCCTAAAAACGATGCAACATATCTTATAGCGTGTGTAAATAGCATGGACACTCTCTCCTCCGAAAAGGCTGAAGCAGCTCTCCGAACGAAAACGATGCAACATACTTTATAGCGTGCGTTAATAGCATGGAGACCCTCTCCTCCGAAAAGGCTCAAGTAGCTCTCCGAATGAAAATGATGCAACATTTCTTATAGCGTGTGTACATAGCATGGACACTCTCTCCTCGGAAAAGGCTGAAGTAGCTCTCTGAACGAAAACGATGCAACAGATCTTATAGCGTGTGTCAATCTCATGGAGACCCTCTCCTCCGAAAAGGCTGAAGTAGCTCTCCGAATGAAAATGATGCAACATATCTTATAGTGTGTGTTAATAGCAAGGACAGTCTCTCCTCCGAAAAGGCTGAAGTGGCTCTCCGAACGAAAACAATGCAACATATCACATATCTTATAGCGTGTGTTAATAACAAGGTGACTCTCTCCTCCAAAAAGGCTCAAGTAGCTCTCCAACTCCATTGGCTACACAACTGATTTAATGACGCCACAGGCTACTAGCCCCTAGCCAGGGACCCCCCCCCCCCCCCCCCCCCCCCCCCCCCCCCCAGCTACCAGCCTCTAGCCTCCAGCCTCTACACACAGCCTCCTAGCCCCTAGTCTCTACTAGCCTCTACACACAGCCTACTAGCCCCTACCAGCCCCTAGTCTCTGAGGTGGCGGTCACCGGCGGGGTCAGTGGGAGACAGTGATGTGGCGGTTACCAACTGCAGCTCCCTTCACTGGACCATGAGCCGCAAATCCAACGTTGTCAGCGCCTTCAGGGCCTCCACAGCCTACTAGCCCCTAGTCTCTACTAGCCCCTACACACAGCCTACCAGCCCCTAGTCTCTGAGATGGCGGTCACCAACGGGGTCAGTGGGAGACAGTGATGTGGTTGTCACCAACTGCGGCTCCCCCCACTGGACCATGAGCCGCATATCCGTTGTTTTCAGCGCCTGAAGGGCCCCCCCTGCCTACTAGCCTTTAGCCTCTCCACACAGCCTACTAGCCCCTAGTCTCTGAGGTGGCGGTCACCGGCGGGGTCAGTGGGAGACAGTGATGTGGCAGTCACCAACTGCGGCTCCCCCCACTGGACCATGAGCCGCATATCCGTTGTTTTCAGCGCCTTAAGGGCCTCCACAGCCTACTAGCCTTTAGCCTCTCCACACAGCCTACTAGCCCCTACCAGCCCCTAGTCTCTGAGGTGGCGGTCACCGGCGGGGTCAGTGGGAGACAGTGATGTGGCAGTTACCAACTGCAGCTCCCTTCACTGGACCATGAGCCGCACATCCATCATTTTCAGCGCCTTGAGGGCCTCCACAGCCTACTAGCCCCAAGTCTCTACACACAGCCTACTAGCCCCTACCAGCCTCTAGTCTCTGAGATGGCGGTCACCAACGGGGTCAGTGGGAGACAGTGATGTGGCGGTTACCAACTGCAGCTTCCCCCACTGGACCATGAGCCGCACATCCAACGCTTTCAGCGCCTTGAGGGCTTCCACAGCCTACTAGCTCCAAGTCTCTACACACAGCCTACTAGCCCCTACCAGTCTCTAGTCTCTGAGATGGCGGTCACCAACGGGGTCAGTGGGAGACAGTGATGTGGCGGTTACCAACTGCAGCTTCCCCCACTGGACCATGAGCCGCACATCCAAGGTTGTCAGCGCCTTGAGGGCTTCCACAGCCTACTAGCCTTTAGCCTCTCCACACAGCCTACTAGCCCCTAGTCTCTGAGGTGGCGGTCACCGGCGGGGTCAGTGGGAGACAGTGATGTGGCGGTTACCAACTGCAGCTCCCCCCACTGGACCATGAGCCGCACATCCAACGCTTTCAGCGCCTTGAGGGCTTCCACAGCCTACTAGCTCCAAGTCTCTACACACAGCCTACTAGCCCCTACCAGTCTCTAGTCTCTGAGATGGCGGTCACCAACGGGGTCAGTGGGAGACAGTGATGTGGCGGTTACCAACTGCAGCTTCCCCCACTGGACCATGAGCCGCACATCCAAGGTTGTCAGCGCCTTGAGGGCTTCCACAGCCTACTAGCCTTTAGCCTCTCCACACAGCCTACTAGCCCCTAGTCTCTGAGGTGGCGGTCACCGGCGGGGTCAGTGGGAGACAGTGATGTGGCGGTTACCAACTGCAGCTCCCCCCACTGGACCATGAGCCGCACATCCAACGTTTTTAGCGCCTTGAGGGCCTCTACAGCCTCTCTGGAGGCTCTGGGACGGCGGAGTTCTCCGATTCCATTGCCTTCTCCACAGCTGCGATTTTCCGAGGCTGCCGGCAGAGGCTTTTCAGCAGGCTTGCTGTTCCCTTGGCTGCTAGTGTACCCATGCCCGCCCTGTGTGGGCTCATTCCCAAGCTCTCTGGCCCCTGGCCCGAGCCCTCCTGCTCCTGAGCTACCCCCTCCAGCACCTGGGCCACCCCCTCCAGCACCTGGACCACCCTCTCTGCCCGAGATCAAAGCACCAGCGTGCGGAAGGGTGCCCGGGCCAGACTTAGTGGTGTTGGGGTTGAGGCTGGGCTTGTGGCCCATGGCAGGCAAGTCCTGGCGGAGCTCCTGCAGAGCGGTGGCAGCTGCTGTTTTATTGTCTCCTCCTCCTCCTCCTCCTCCTCCTCCTTGTGGACCTCCGGAAGCTCCCCTCCCCTGCGGGGTCAGCCCCGTGAAGGCGCTAGCTGTCCCCGGCCCGCCCAACAAGGACTTGGGGGCTGTGCCCAAGCCAGATTGCACATGAAGGCCGCCAGCTAGCTCCGCCCTGCCTTCTCTCAAGCCACCCGGAGCAGTGGTCTGGTACATGCTAGGGTTGAAAGGCGGTGACCCGAAGTAGGGAGCACCTGCCTGCTTTGGACTGGCCCCCCCAGCCTGGATAACAGGCCCCCCTGCTGGCTCGTTACCCAGCCGGCTGGGGTGCTTGAAGCTAGGGAGGGGGGTGCCTGGGGTAGAGTTGGGTGGGGGTAGGGGGCCGTGAGGATTCTCCGGTCTGGGGCTGATGACCGGGGCTGCTGGTGGCGTGTTCCTTGGAGGTAAGGCAGGGTGGTTGTAGAATATGTGACCTGGGTTGGGAAGCTCCCCCGGCGCTGCGTTCATCTGGTGGCTGTTGAGCGGATGCTGCTCTGGGGGCGGGTGGAGGGCGTGGTGGTGCAGGAGGCCTGGCAGAGGGAGGATGAGGGAGGAAGGGGGGTGAGGGAGGGAGGGAGGGAGGGGGGATGGGGGAGGGAGGGAGGGGGGATGGGGGTGAGTGAGGGGGGAGGGGAGAGTGAGTGAGCGAGTGAGTGAATGAGTGAGTGAGTGAGTGAGTGAGTGAGTGAGTGAGTGAGTGAGTGAGTGAGTGAGTGAGTGAGTGAGTGAGTGAGTTAGTGAGTGAGTGAGTGAGTGCGTGAGTGACTGGGTGAGTGAGTGAATGAGTGAGTGAGTGAGTGAGGGGGGGATGGGGGAGGGAGGGGGGATGAAGTAGGGAGGGGGGATGAGAGGAGGTTGGTGCTGGTGGGGTGGGAAGTGGGTTATGAGTAGGGACCGGCATATCATATGACGTTGACCAAAGGCCAGTATGATTTCATATGATATCATACAAACTGCATCGTATTATGTCTTATGGATATTTTACATAAATTGTCACTTAAGCCTAGTCAGACTGCCGGCATCATCTGATATCATATTGCCTAGTTCCCTAGTTCCCTAGTTATGAGTCACACCCAAGAAAAATGAAATGATATCATACCCCCCTTTGGTCAACATCATATGATATGCAGGTCCCTAGTTATGAGTCATATTGCCTAGTTCCCTAGTTATGAGTCACACCCAAGCCAAATGGCGACTAGGGGGTAGATCATGTACACCAATGTTTGTTCCGTCACTGCATAGCGACGCGTTGCAAATTGAGCGACTCGGTGCGACCCCAGTGCGACGCGCTGCCCCCCCGAACCCGAGGTTCGGGGAGGGGGGGGGGGGCATATCTGACTAGTTACGCCATACCCATACGTCGCCATGCAGCGACGGCCACGCAGTAACGGAATGGCGACGCGTTTCACATAACACAACTTTGGAAGGAACATTCCCATTCGCTTGCACTGGTGAATGGTTACTGTGGATTTTGCTTTCGCCGACCGCTACTGCGCCTGATCCCGGACAACCGCGCGACAACAGAAGAAAGTTCTTGGCCTCTTTCAAGGCGGCCGGTCGGCAAGGGTGGGTTTGGTTTGGTTGGTTGTGTTGGTTTGGGTCTTACCTGGATTGCTCGGTAGGGCATACATCTGCTGGTGTCCGTCATCGTAGTGAGACACTTGCATCATGGGATGTTGCTCCTGCTGCTGTTGCTGGTACATGAGTGGCGTGGCGAGGGGGGCAAACCCATTGTTGCCGATCCGCTGCTGTTCCTGTTGTTGCTGCTGCTGGTACATTAGAGGTGAGATAAGAGGGGAACAGCCGTTTGGGTTGGGGTTGCTCTGTTGGTGCTGCTGCTGTTGGTGTTGCTGCTGTTGCTGGAACATGAGTGGTGTGACGAGGGGGGGACTGTTGGTGTTCCTGCTGCTCCCTTGCTGTGGCTGCTGTTGCCCACTGGGGCCTTGCCCCGGCGGGTTGGTGTAGGGCCCCATGGGCATATAGCTTTGCAGTTGTTGCTGCTGGTGCGGAGGCTGGTCGAACATCCAGGGTGCAGGAAAGCTGCAGAGGGAATGGCGGAGGTGATGATTAGAGACATGATGATGGTGATGGTGATGGTGGCTGGGGTGATGGTGGTTGATGACAATAATGACAGTTAGGGGCTAGTCAGAGATCTGGGGGGAACTGTGAAGGGAGTGGCAAAGGTGATGATTAGAGACATGACGATGTTGATGTTGATGGCTGATGACAATGATGACAGATAGGGGCTGGTCAAGGATTCGGGGCGGGGGGGACGCTGTGAAGGGAGTGGTGGAGGTGATGATTACTGACATGATTGAAGGTGATTTTGTTTACTGTGTGGCTGGGGTGATGGTGGCTGATGACAATGATGACAGTTAGGGGCTGGTCAAAGATCTGGGGGGGGGGGGGGGGGGGGGGTCTGGAGGGAGTGGCAAAAATGATGATTACAGGCATGATGATGGTGATGGTTGATTGCAATGATGACAGTTAGGGGCTAGTCAAGGATTCGGGGCGGGGGGGAAGCTGTAAAAGGAGTGGCTGAGGTGATGATATGAATCAGGTTGATCGAAATGGTGGCTGATGACAATGACAAGGCCATCAGATTGTCCAATTTTAGCCTATTTGGCAGCCCCTGTACTGCACAAAGACATACCTATCCAGTGCATGGCATAAACAAGTCCTATGCAGCGTCGCAAGCGACGCGGAAAATTGGCGGAGAGTGTTGGCAATGGAACGAAAGGTGGCAACGATGGAGCTGACCGAAGCGAGTTAGTTACGCGACCGTTGGCTGACGTGTCGGGCTTCAAGTTTTTCGTGTATCGGTCGGACAGACGGACAAAAGGGTAAACATGGGGGCTCCCGCCCCCTTGAAGAGGGGGCTCCGCAAAAATACACATATATCTAGGGGTCGGCAATATGATATCATATGATGCCGGTGGTCTGACTAGATAACTTTGGCCTGGGCCATCATATCATATGATATTAAATCATATGATTTGTGTATGATATCATATGATATCATACACGTCTCTGGTCAGAATCATATGATTTGCCGGTCCCTACACATATCCAGAGCATGGCATGGATCAGTTTGTTCTTTTGTTTTCGTTTTGGCCCAAATTGCCGCTATACACAAAAAGTTTTGGCCCTGAATGGCCCTAAAAAGCACTACAAACGCTGCCCCTGCCCCTGGAGGAAGTCTAAACCATTCAGCCAGAAAAAACCCACTTAAAATTTTGAAAAGCTTCCCTGATCAGCCAACCTACCGCATCCGGCTTTTCCACCGACCAGCCAGTGCATGTGGTCAGAAGTGCTATACAAAGCTATACAAACGCTGCCCCTGGAGGAGGCTTAAAACCATAATGCTAGAAAAATCCCACTTTCAGACTTGAAAAGGAATCCTTGAGCTTACTGAGTCATGGTCACACGTCATCGTCACACTATCCCAGGCTTGTGGGCTATCCTAGCTACAAGCAGCATCTCACTGATTCACGGACGATGGAGCATGCTGAGCATCCTCTCGCGGGGTAGGAAGGGCAACCGTGCTAGGAAGGGCTTAAAAGAGCCTGCTACTAGTCTAATTTGACCTTTCGAGTAAGCCTGTCTGATATGTCCCATCGGTCTAGTTTTGTCACACTATCCCAGGCTAGTGGGCTATCCTAGCTACAAGCAGAAACTTACTGATTCATGGACGATGGAGCATGTCGAGCATCCTCTCGCGGGGGAGGATCGCCTGAGCCTGGCCTAACCTCCAGCTTCTGTCGCTTGTTCGCTTCAGAGTGGTGGAAGGAGGAGCCGAAGTCCATCATATTATCTAGGGTGTGGCGAGCATCCTCCCGGCTTTTTCCAGTCATGCGGCCTAGCAGGTTGCCCTCTCTCCACAGGCCTACTTTGTAGACGCCATCATTGCGATGGGGGTCACTGGGCAGACCACCTTTGCAGCAAACAAGAAGCAGTTATGAGCAGTTAGAAGGAGTTATGAGCAGTTAGGAGTTGTGACCTGGGCCAGCTAGGCGGCCTAGCAGACACACATCCAGCAGTACATCACACTCAGCAGATGCAAATTCAAATTCAAATTCAAGGCCCTCTCCTTCACAATCCATCACACCCAGTAGATTCAAATTCAAATTCAAATTCAAATTCAAGGCTCTCACCTTTACAGTACATCACACCCAGCAGATGCAATTCAAATTTAAATTCAAGGCTCTCTCCCTCACAGTACATCACACCCAGCAGATTTAAATTCAAACTCAAATTCAAGGCTCTCACCTTCACAGTACATCACACCCAGCAGGCGAGACGAGGGTTCAGGCACAATGCAATCAATTTGACATCCGGGGTTCAGCTTGGATTCTATAAGCTCCACAAGATTCCACACACAGTCCTCTAACGAATTGTTGCTGCTGCTGTTGTTGTTGTTGTTGTTGTTGTTGTTGTTGTTGTTGTTGGCGGTGGTGGTGGCCGGAGGGGGCTGCTGGTGGTAGTGGTGGTGGCTGGGGGGTGGCTGGAGGGGACTGGCGGTGGCTGGAGGGGGCTGTGCGTAGGCAGGAGGTACATTCCCTTGGCCAGGGGGAAGGCCCCTTGAGAGAAAGCTTTGGTGGAGAAGCATGTTTGTGGCAGGTGCACCGGTGTTGGCAAAGTGAGTGGTAGGGAGACCGGTGTTGGCATGGTGAGTGGCAGGCATACCGGTGTTGGCAAGGGGATTGTGAGGGAGAGGTGGTAGAGGGGGCGGCATCGAAGGGGCGGCCGCGTGAGAGGTACTGGGGTTGAGAGGGCTCCTAGTAGCAGCCTCTGCCTTGTCTGATGCAGGCTTGACAGGACGAATGTTGGCAACGCCAGTGTGGGGGTTGATAGGTAGATCCACAGGGAAGCCAGAAGTGGAGGCAGCCTGAAAGGGCACGGGGGTCAACCTGCAGACCAAGGGATTGGAGTTGGGGGGATTAGGGGTTGGGAACAAGGGATTGGAATTGAGATTGGTATTGGGGGGGTGAGGGGTTGAGATTGGGATTGGGGGGGTGAGGGATTGGAATTGGTATGGGTATTGGGGGGATGAGGGATGGGTATTGGGGGCCACTGGGGTCAAGCTGCAGAACGACGAGGGATTGGGATTTAGGGGATGAGGGTGAGGCAGACATGCAGTACACCAGTTCTGGTTGTATCCACAGGACTGGAAGAGGAGGCAGCCTGAAAGGGCACGGGGGTCACCCTGCAGACCAACAAGGGATTGGGATTGGGATTGGGGGGATGAGGGTTTTGGGATTAGGATCGGAACTGAAATAGGTATTGGGGGGGTGAGGGGTTGGTATTGGGGGGGGTGAAGGGTTGGTATTGGAGGGATGAGGGATTGGAATTGGTTTTGGTATTGGAGGGATGAGGGATTGGTATGGGGGTCACGGGGGTCAACCTGCAGACAAACAAGGGATTGGGATTGGGGGGATGAGGGGTTGGGATTGGGATTGGAATTGAGATTGGGATTGGGGGGGTGAGGGGTTGAGATTGGGATTGGGGGGGTGAGGGATTGGAATTGGTATCGGTATTGGGGGGATGAGGGATTGGTATTGGAGGCCACTGGGGTCAACCAGCAGACAAACAAGGGATTGGGATTGGGGGGATGAGGGGTTGGGATTGGGATTGGACACCTGTTTTCTATCTTCTGGGGAGTGCTCCATGCATCCGCTAGACCGCCCTGCTGCTGACTGCTATGAGAGCAAACAAATGAAAAATAAAGCATCCCCTGTTCCACCTGGTTTCTATCTTCTGGGGAGTGTTCTCTGTGTCCGCTTGAGCGCCCTGCTGCTGTCTGACATGTGAATCACTACATAACATGACACATACACAATCCCCCCACAGTGAACACAAACATAAAGCATCCCCTGTCCCACCTGGCTTCTATCTTCTGAGGAGTGTTTCCAGGATCTGCTTGAGCGCCCTGCTGCTGACTGGTATGACAGTAAACACACAAAAACTGACCCACCTGGTTTCTTTCTTCTGGGGAGTGTTCCCTGCGTCCGCTTGAGCGCCCTGTTGCAGACGGACACGACAGTAGAAAAAAGAAACAAACTTGAACATCGAACATAAAGCTTCCCCTGTCCCACCTGGTTTCTATCTTCTGAGGAGTGTTTCCAGCATCCGCATGACCGCTTGCTGCTGACTGCTATGTGAGTGAAAAACAGTGAACATAAACATAAAGCATCCCCTGTCCCACCTGGTTTCTATCTTCTGGAGAGCGTTTCCAGCAACCGCATGACCGCCCTGCTGCTGATTGCAACGGGAGTCACTTCATAACATAATATAACACAAGTGAAGTAAACATGAACACTATCCCCCCGAATCCACCCACCCACCCACACCATCCCCCTCACAGGGAACATAAACATAAACTATCTCCTGTCCCACCTGGTTTCTATCTTCTGGGGAGTGTTTCCTGCGTCTGCTTGACCGCCCTGTTGCTGACTGACACGACAGTAGAAAAAAGAAAGAAAAAAACTTAAACATCCAACATAAACCTTCCCTTGTCCCACCTGGTTTCTATCTTCTGAGGAGAGTTTCCTGCGTCTGCTTGAGCGCCCTGCAGCTGACTGCCATGACAGTAAATAAAAATCAAACACAAACTGTCTCCTGTCCCACCTGGTGTCTATCTTCTGGGGAGTGTTCCCTGCGTCTGCTTGAGCGCCCTGCAGCTGACTGCCATGACAGTAAATAAAAATCAAACACAAACTGTCTCCTGTCCCACCTGGTGTCTATCTTCTGGGGAGTGTTCCCTGCGTCCGCTTGACCGCCCTGTTGCTGACTGACATGGGAGTCACTACCACAGTTAGCTTTCCCTCCACAGTAATTATAAACAGTAGCAATCCCTCCCACAGTGAACACAAACACAAACTGTCTCCTGACCCACCTGGTATCTATCTCCTGAGGAGTGTTTCCTGCGTCTGCTTGAGCGCCCTGCTGCTGACTGACATGGGAGTCACTACCACTTGAATAGGTTCCTGGGGTGCCCCCCTCCCCTTCTCCATCCCCAGAGGGCTTCTTTGTCTCGTCACACATGGGCCCGGTGTCCAGTGCCGCCATGTCCAGGGGCTCCTTGGCTTTCCAGAAGTTAGGTTTGGCACGCAGCTTGCGATTTGGGTCGTGGGCACGCTGTGGTGGTGTGGTGGTGGTGTGGTGGTTGGATGGTTTGTCACACACAGGCCCGGTGTCCAGTGCTGCCATGTCCAGGGGCTCCTTGGCTTTCCAGAAGTTAGGTTCGGCACGCAGCTTGCGATTTGGGTCGTGGGCGCGCTGTGGTGCGTTGGTGTGGTGGTGGTGCGGTAATGGTGTGGTGGTTGGATGGTTTGGCCTGCATCTTACGATTTGGGTCGTGGGCGCGCTGTGGAGGTTTGGTGGTTTGGTGGTTGTGTGGTGGTTGGATAGTTTGGTGGTCTGGTGGTTGGATGGTTTGGCCCGCATCTTCCAATTCGGGTCGTGAGCACGCTGTGGTGGTTTGGTGGTTGTGAGGTGGTTGGATGGTTGGATGGTTTGGCACGCATCTTGCGATTTGGGTTGTGGGCGCGCTGTACATGAGTGTGTACATGTTTGTGTTTGTGTTTTGGCATAATCTAACACCACCACCACATGGCTAGCCCACCTTCATCTTGCAATCAATGACGAGATCAATGCTGAACACGCTCTTTTTGTCATCACCACCACCACCCCATCCACCACTAACACCACCAACACACCATCATCACCACTCCACCACCACATTCACCACCACCACATCCACCACATCCACCACCAACACACCATCATCACCACTCCACCACCACATTCACCACCACCACATCCACCACCAACACACCATCATCACCACTCCACCACCACATTCACCACCACCACATCCACCACCAACACACCATCATCACCACTCCACCACCACATTCACCACCACCACATCCACCACTAACACCAGCAACTACACCATCATCACCACTCCACCACCACATTCACCACCACCACCACATGGCTAGCTCACCTTCATCTTGCAATCGATGACCTGATCAATGTTGAACACGCCTCATTCGTCCAGGTATTCATCACCATCACCCCCTCCACCATCACCCCCACCACCACTCCACCCCATCTCCCCACACACCCCCACCCCCACCTGCAACCACCACCACATGGCTAGCTCACCTTCATCTTGCAATCAATGACGAGATCAATGTTGAACACGCCCCTTTCGTCATCACCACCACCACCACTCCACCACCACCACCACATTGCTAGCCAACCTTCATCTTGCAATCAATGACGGGATCAATCTTGAACACGCCTCTTTCGTAATCATCACCACCACCACTACCATCACCCCCCCTAACCCTCACCCCCCCACCACACACACACACACACACACACATGGCTAGCTCACCTTCATCTTGCAATCGATGACAGGATCAATGTTGAACACGCCCCTTTCGTCCAGGTATTCCTGAATAGGGAAGTTGAGCTTTGCCTTGGAGCCGCGGATAATGATAGCTGCATTGTCGAAAGAGCGTGCTGCTGCCTCCTCTTGTATGAAGGTACCCTGGTGTGGAGGGAGGTGGGGGAAGGAAAGGGTTACATGGGTGTATACAAATTATTATTATAATTATTATTATAATTATGATAATTATTATTATTATTATTATTCTTATTATTCTTATTATTCTTATTATTATGATAATGATGATGATGATGATGATGATGATGATGATGATGATGATGATGATGATTACGAATGTTAATGATAGGTGCATTGTCCAAAGAGCGTGCTGCTGCCTCATCTTGTATGAAGGAGCCCTGATTCGAGGAATTCGAGGGAAATAAAGTGGTGTGTAGGGAGGTGGAGGAAGGAAAGGATTGCATGGTTAATTGTTACTAGACCGCTAAATCCAAGTGAACCCCTTTGGGTTGACTTGCAACCAGGGTACTACTTCTTGCCAAATTGGTCAGCGCTTGAAGCGCACAAACGTCAGATTGGTCAGCGCTTTGTAGTGCAAAAAACGCAAAAACTGCGCGCTGCGTACACAGGGGGCTGAAAAAACTGCGCGAAACGCGCAATGGGGCTCAAAAAGCGTGCGCGAAATTGCGCTGCTGGGCGTGCTTTGTAGTACCATGCTAGCAACTCTATTATATTATAACCATAATTAAGGACAACACAGTCAAAAGGCCTTCCTTTCTCGAATCAATTGCAATTCCGTTGCCTTTAAAAGCGTTAGCGTTTGTGTATAATAATGGGTATATACTTTTTTTATTACGGATCTTAATGATAGCTGCATTGTCGAAAGAGCGTGCTGCTGCCCCGTCTTGTATGCAGGTTTCCTGATTCGAGGAAGTCGAGGAAAAGAAAGTGGTGACTGTTTGTATTAAAATTATTAATAATATATGAATGTAATGTAATGATGTCAGAATGAGCAATATGTCAAGTGAACAGTATATCGGTGCCCAAGAAAATTCAATTATCATTGCTGCTGGGTCTGAGGCTGATGGCCTATTGCTGATAGCCAGAGCCTTCATTGACTACCATCCAGTACTTGTAGTTATGTCAGAATGCGCAGAAAGAGAAGAACAGCCGGCACGTAGTGGCCGAGGGAGAAAAAAAGCTACAGAAAGCTACAGAAAGCACCAAAACGCTGTCCCTGGAGGAGCCCTGAAACCATAAAGCTAGAAGAAACCCACTTTCAGGTTTGAAAAAACAATCACTGTTGTCTATCAATAAAGCTCTAACAAGACAAACAAGGCAACTTACCAAATGAATAAATACATATATAAAAGTACATATATAAATTAATATACATATATAAATGAATAAATATATATATAATGGTACACCTTATTACCAGGAGTGAGGTTGAGGGGGCCAGCAGTGTCAGGGGGCCAAGCAAGTGGTGTCCCAGAGTGGCAGCCCCCCTAAGATCAGCTAGAGTTTGCTTGCCCGTTTGCTTGCACTGGGGCCGACCACAGAGATGTTTTTCCACGTAATATATTATGATTGTAATATGAGACCCCGTTTGGGCCAAGAGAATCATAATACACCCGATTTGAGATCCCAGCTCTTAGACCCAAATCGCTACCCAGAACCCACCTGGTCAACCACCCTCAGGGCCTGGGCATTTTTCAAATCCAAAAGTGGGTTTTTTCTAGCTTAATGCTTCTAGGCCTCCTCTAGGGATAGCGTTCCAGTGCTTTCTGTAGCTTTCTTAAAGCTTACATAGCCTTTTCAAGCTATTTAGGGCCATGTAGGGCAAAACAAAACTTTTAAAAACACTTTGTACAGCGATGTTTTCGTCAAAACGGGATCAAAAGTAGCGATCGCTATATATAGCGGTAAAAAAAAGCCCTGCACGCTCCATGGCAATTTATGTTTAATAAGAGTTCTCCCTATGCCTGTCCTTCAGCGTAAATGAATGCGACTTGATCTGACTGTATTCTAGGGATGTCAATATCTTACTGGTCCCCACTTGGGCCAACCATCAGAACTTACCAAATGGACAAGCCAAGCCAACTTACCAAATAAACAAGCCAAGACAAGCCAACCCAACTTCCCAAATGAACAAGCCAACCCAAGCCAACCCAAACTTAACAAAAGAACAAGCAAACACAAGCCAAGCCAACCCAATCCAAGCCAAGCCAAACTTAACAAAAGAACAAGCCAACACAAGCCAAGCCAACCCAATCCAATCCAAGCCAACACAAACTTAACAAATGAACAAGCCAAGCCAAGCCAAGCCAAGCCAAGCCAAGCCAAGCCAAGCCAACCTTAACAAATGAACAAGCCAACCCAACCCAAGCCAACCCAAACTTAACAAATGAAAAAGCCAAGCCAAGCCAAGCCAACTTACCAAATGAACATGCTGTGAGGAGACAAACGTGAAGTGTCCGCAAGAGGTGGTCATGTATGTGTAAAGGGAAGATGGATGCTGTCAGATGTGGTTTCAAAGAAATGTACGAGGGGAAGATGGTTGATGTCAGATGAGTTGACAAATCAATATACAAGGGGAAGATGGTTGCTGTCAGACGCGTTGTCGATGAAATGTATGAGGGGAAGATGGTTGATGTCAGATGAGTTGACAAATCAATATACAAGGGAAAGATGGTTGCTCTCAGACGCGTTGTCGATGAAATGTATGAGGGGAAGATGGTTGCTCTCAGATGTGCTGTTGATTAAATGTATGGCGCGTTAAGTGTGTGACGCGTTGTCGAAGAAATGTATGAGGGGGAGGTGGTTGCTCTCAGATATGTTGTCAAATACATGTATGAGGGGAGGTGGTTGCTCTCAGATATGTTGTCAAATACATGTATGAGGGGAGGTGGTTGCTCTCAGATATGTTGTCAAATACATGTATGAGGGGGAGGTGGTTGCTCTCAGATATGTTGTCAAATACATGTATGAGGGGAGGTGGTTGCTCTCAGATATGTTGTCAAATACATGTATGAGGGGAGGTGGTTGCTCTCAGATATGTTGTCAAATACATGTATGAGGGGAGGTGGTTGCTCTCAGATATGTTGTCAAATACATGTATGAGGGGAGGTGGTTGCTCTCAGATATGTTGTCAAATACATGTATGAGGGGAGGTGGTTGCTCTCAGATATGTTGTCAAATACATGTATGAGGGGAGGTGGTTGCTCTCAGATATGTTGTCAAATACATGTATGAGGGGAGGTGGTTGCTCTCAGATATGTTGTCAAATACATGTATGAGGGGAGGTGGTTGCTCTCAGATATGTTGTCAAATACATGTATGAGGGGAGGTGGTTGCTCTCAGATATGTTGTCAAATACATGTATGAGGGGAGGTGGTTGCTCTCAGATATGTTGTCAAATACATGTATGAGGGGAGGTGGTTGCTCTCAGATATGTTGTCAAATACATGTATGAGGGGAGGTGGTTGCTCTCAGATATGTTGTCAAATAAATGTATGAAGGGGAGGTGGTTTCTGTCAGACGCGTTGTCGAAGAAACGTATGAGGGAAGGATAGTTGCCGTCACACATGTTGTCAAAGAGAAGAAACGAACATTTAAGGGATGACCAACATGGGTTAGGGAGCTTTCAGATTTTTTTTTTTTTGTTTCCACACAAAGTCTCCATACAAAATTTCTGCACCATAAACCGGCTGTCCCTCGGCCTACAGACAATGTTTGGCAGGTGAATAAATAAATAAATAAATAGTACGCCTTATTACGAGGCGTGAGGTTGAGGGGGCCAGCCCGTTTGCTTGCACTGGGGCCAACCACTAATTTTGCCAGGTGAAATTAATATGCATTATGTATGTTATAGTCCAGGGGTCCAGCCGACGACTATGACAGGTCTTATCAACGGGAGCACGTCAGGAATCACTCATCTTTGTTAGCCTTGAGTTGCACTGCTCACCGTGTATTGTTCTGCCAACTCAAATGTATGTCACAGTCCAGGGGCTAGCCAACTAGGCTATAGGGACTTGCATATCCGCAAGATGAAATATTAAACTCACCTTGCTCCCATAATTGATGACGGCTTGCCATTTATGCGATTTCTTGTTGAACGTCACTCCTCGGTAACTGACATGGATAAAGCAGCAGCAAGGGCAGGAAGGGCAGGGAGGGGTCAGCAAGGGCAGCAAGGGCAGGGAGGGCAGCAAGGGCAGGGAGGGGTCAGAAGATGAGTAACATTACGTTACATTACATTGCCATAGGCAGGCCAGTGCTGGGCCAAGCCAAGCCAAGCCAGCTAGCACCTACACATTACATTGCCATAAGCAGGCCAGTGTTGGCCTAATACTAACCCACTCCACAACTTCCGGGGGGGGGGGGGGGGGGGGGGGGGGGGGGGGGGGGGGTCCAACCAAGTGCTTTTTTTCAATTATGTGCAGCAGCTTCCTGGCAGCCCCGCTATCTGCCTATCCAGCCAAAGCTATCGCAGTCTAGAGCACCCGCACGTTGATGCCCCCAGTAGTCTACACATGTTGAAATCTTGGTGAACAGCCTAGTGGATAAGTCAAGAAGCTGCCTAGAAGCTGCCTAGAAGCTGGTGCTCGTAGCCGAAAAGAAAAACTCTGGTGAGTACGTGCATCAGGATGTACTGCTACTAGTCAATATCTCTGGTATACATACCTAAGATTTAGTATTTAACATCTCAAGTTGCCTTTTTGATAAACCCATTCTGCGACAGTAATACAATGAACGGAGCTTTGCCAGTTGGCCTGTTGAATCCCTTTGAATGAATCAGGGGATTGGACCAGCTAGTTTGGATTACCCAGTTGGCCTATCGAATTCTCTATAAATCAATCAGGATATTGGACCAGCTAGTTTGAATTACTTAGTTGGCCTGTTGAATCCCCTTGAATCAATCAGGTGATTGGCCCGGCTAGTTTGCATTACCCAGTTGGCCTGTTCAATTCTTTTGAATGAATCAGGAGATTGGACCAGCAAGTTTGAATTACTTAGTTGGCCTGTTGAATTCTCTATGAATCAATCAAGAGATTGGACCAGCTAGTTTGAATTACTTAGTTGGCCTGTTGAATTCTCTATGAATCAATCAAGAGATTGGACCAGCTAGTTTGAATTACTTAGTTGGCCTGTTGAATTTTCTATGAATCAATCAGGAGATTGGACCAGCTAGTTTGGATTACCCACTTGGCCTGATGAATCTCCCTGAAGCAATCTGGTGATTGGACCAGCTAGTTTGAATTACCCAGTTGGCCTGTTGAATTCTTTATGAATCAATCAGGAGATTGGACAAGCTAGTTTGGATTACCCAGTTGGCCTGATGAATCTCCCTGAGGCAATCAGGTGATTGGACCAGCTAGTTTGAATTACCCAGTTGGCCTGTTGAATTCTTTATGAATCAATCAGGTGATTGGACCAGCTAGTTTGAATTACTTAGTTGGCCTGTTGAATATTCTATGAATCAATCAGGTGATTGGACCAGCTAGTTTGAATTACCCAGTTGGATAGATGAATACCCTTGAATCAAATAGGTGATTGGACCAGCTAGTTTAATTGCCCAGTTGGCCTGTTGAATCCCCTTGAACCAATCAGTCGACCAGCTTAATGGCCGAGAATGCTAGCATGCACCGGTCTTTCACAAAAACTCACAGCTAAAGCCTCAAAGGTGCATGGCCTCCTGTGTTTTTCAGTGGCCTGCAATGTTTCGTTTTGGGCTACTCATTGCAACTTGCAGCCAGGTCCATTAGCCAGCCACTTAGTCCAGCCCAATGCTTTCAGCTGCATAGGAATGCCCTTCATGGCAGCTTTCAGAAGCACTAGCTAGCTTCAGTTTAGGCCCAAGAACTGGGAAAGGGATCTACCCAGAAGCTGTTACATGTAGACCCCTAAAGAAACTATGGTGGCCTGGGAAACCATAATCTGGCTCATCCAATCTGCCTGGACCTCGCTCCTAGCTAGGGGGCAACCTAAGCGCGCACCACCTCATACTCAGAGGTGAACATCGCCACTTCCATAACAACCGTTCGTTCGCAATTGTCAGGGAGCTCAGGAGCTTCGGCTCATTGGCTCGAGCATGAAATCCTAGTACCGCAAGCACTGGTCTTCGTCGAAGTCTTACTAGAGTTATCACTTCAACCAAAATCGAGTGGGTTCGGTGGCCGGCGGAATGCTGCAATGCTGATTATTTACCTCGAGGTCATGTCTCTAGCCAGTGGGACACGAATCATGTATTCATCAGCTGTGGTGATCGGCCCAGGGTTGGTGCTTGGTCCAGGATCCATGTTCGGTTTCCTTGCTTGTAAATCAGTTTGCTAGCTAGTGAGGCACACCACAAGCTAGTGAGGCACGCCACAATTGCGGCCTTATTTTCCACCGATGATTAGCATAAGATTGCTGTCACCCAGCAAACAGCATGGATGAATGGAGGGTATACGCTGCGACAACAGAGCCCCTTCACACCCAGTCTTCCGAAACTAAAATATCAAGAACAGTGGCGAAAGTATAACAAAAGGCGGTAGCAATATTTGCAGTACTGTCGCTTCGTTGAGAGGACTAGAGCAGATGTAAAATGGACCAATGCACTACTGGACCCTTGCTCTCGTTCGCACAAGAGGGCACGTGTGCGTGTACTTGTACGTGTGCGTGTACAGCGTTTACGTAACGTAGCGCACGGCAAACTGACGAGTACTGCAACGGCGAACCTGCAGCCTGCAACGGGCTGCAATGCAAACCCTACACTATACCCTAGTTGGTCGAGCACAGGTGACAGGTGGCAGATGGCAGTCTCGCCAGCCAAAGATTCGAATCGCGGGGGTTCGTTTGAAATTCCGTCGACGGTACAGCGAGTGAGCGAGGTATTATATATGGCGCGATCAGGGGCGCGTACTCAATTTTTTGCATAGCATGTCATTGACGATTGGTTGTGAACTCATTTATCCTGATTCGATACCTGGATTATCGAGATAGGACGTGCACAGGTCGAAACGAAAAATATTGTGCAAATAATTGTCTCATCTGGCAGGAGTAGCCCAGGCCTCGAAATTTTCAGTCAGGCCGGGTCAGGCAGATCGTTTTTTTCTTCCGAAAACGGGGCTGTAACGGCATGTACAATTGCAATATTTTGAGAACCCACACACACACACCAAAAAAAAACCAGCCCAGCCCAGCCCAGAGTATGAGTGGGTGAATGGCTGGGTATGGTTTTAGGGTAATAGGGTTAATGGGTTGATAACATGGGTGGGTGAATGGGTGAGTATGAATGGGTGGGTATGTTTGGGTGAGTGGGTGGGGCAAAGGGGGTGCAGAACTGAAGTGATATTTTTTCTACTCTCGTTTCTGGCAAGCATATTCCTGCTAATATAAACACATTTCCATCTCAAACCTAGTTTCTCAAACTCTACTCTTTCGCATCCCCCGACAATTACAAACCCGCATATTTCAACCACTTTCACCTTGCCTCTGCGCCCAGCGCGCTCTTTTCGCTCCGCGATCTGACAATGTCTTGGCCCACACCACAATGGGAGCTGTGCTCTCTCACAGATCTAGATAGGTAGCGGAGGCGAATATCATTATAAAAAGGGCACTCGAACATATGCCTTTCATCCTCAGGTTTTTGGAACACACACAGTTGACAGTGTCTCATTGAACGGGGGATGTGTGCTCCATCCACCATCCTCATTCTTTCCGTGGTCAGCCAATGGGAGCCCATTCTAAACTGTGCTATAAAACGAATCTGATTAAGTATTTTTGACGAATCTGATTAAGTATTTATTTATGTATACTTTTATTTTACTTTTATTTATTTATCTCCGTAGGTGCCTAAGTCCGAAAACGCCCTAAGTCGATACAAGAATGTGATACAGAGCCGTACATGGCCCAAACTGCTCGGAATCGAATTCTGCCAGGTTCATATTGTTCGCGACGGTGTCAGCTATGCGCGCAGCTACTTTTTGTGCGCGTTCGCATCTGGTCGCGAGCAGCCTTGTTCGGCAGGCCGGTGGCAGTACATCAGATGTGCGATAATTAGTGATACAAATCCAGATCGCGTCAGATATGAGGCCGCGCGAGCTATTTCGAAGAAAGGTACCTCGGGACGAAAGGCTTATCGAACCCCTATTACAAGGTCGGAGGCTGCGCTTCAGCCTTGGCCTCGGAATCTACTGAAATAGCTGTACATCTCAAGATTTCACCTCCCTGTGGCCTACCACACCATGGCTCAGGATTAGGGTGTGTTTTCAATGATCTACCCCAAATCAAAAACTGAGTTCAGATGTGGATGTTTCAAGACAAATTAAAAAAAGTTAGTTTTTTGAATTTATTTTCAAAACATATTTGAATTTTGAATTTTGAATTTTCGAAAAAAAAGAAAAAGTGGTTCTGCACGCTATATCTTTAGATAGAGCAAAAGCGAGGCCCAAAATGTTTCAATTGAGGCTGTGCAACTCTGACCTAGACTTAGGACACCCACGAAATGTAAATAATCAGTGTTTTGGGGGTCCGTACTCAACTGTATTGCCTGTGTACTGCCTTCCAAGGCTTTCCGTAATAACTACTGGTAGGGAAAGACGTTACACAACATTTGTAACCAGTGTTATTTTAAAATGGCTTGTTTCGGTCGCGATAGGCTCCGTATCACTTCCTACGTAAAACCCTTATCGACTTAGGGAACCCCATAGTAACAAATTAGCATGTATCACTTGACCTGGTCCCCACCATTTGAGAAAACCCAAATCCGAGTATTTGTGTGTTGAACTGATGTGGTTGGGCAACTTACTAGCAAAAAATCTTTGTTTTGGGACTTGAGGGCATAGGCTCAATCCATCCGTATCACTCAGGGTCTGACTTAGGCACCTATGGAGATATATATACTTAATTTTATTTATATATTATATAAAAGTATAAATACTTTATTTTATTTATATATGTATATGAAAGTATGCTTCGTGGCTACCTAGACATAGCTTGCAACTTGGTCCGATGAATTTACCATTTGAACGTCGCATACTGGGAATAGATCATCATCCGGGCTCAGACCGGAGTGCCGATTTCGCTCCACCACCGAGCCTGGCCTTACAGCTTGTTTCCAACCAACCAGTTAAGGGTCCGGTTAAGCGGCGGTTAAATTCGTTATTTTCGGCCCTAACCGGTGTTTGGTCGGAAACACAAAAAGTTGAGGTCCGGTTAAAGACCAACCGTCCCGGTCAGTACAACCAGCTTGTTTCCAACCAGTTGGAGGTCCGGTTAAGCGCGGTTAAATTCGTTATTTTCGGCGCTAACCGGTGTTTGGTCGGAAACACAAAAGGTTGAGGTCCGGTTAAAGACCAACTGCCCCGGTTAGTGCAACGGCGCACCCCCCCCCGCCGTTGAAGAAAGTTAAGGGGCGGTTAAATTCGGTTGTTGCATTAGATCTGGTGACGTCACGAAATTGGCGCGCGCCTCTTAAAAATCATGCTGCTTTGGAGTGCCGCATCCTTTCTTTCTTTTTCGGACACTCATCATTGATCGCACGGTTTACCAAGATGGATTCGCAGCAGCAGGGCACCGTCCCTGCCACGCAATTTTCGACTGATCTTCCTGAGGGGCAGGCGCAGATGCGTGTTCTAGATCTGGACCAGCGCCAGCAGGAAGAACTACGCCAATTTGAGGTGCATCGGCTGCAACAGCTGCAACAGCAAGGAAGTGCTGCGCTGCGCATTTCACACGTTGATCCATTTTGAGATGACCTGGCCAGATGCAAAAGACTGCTTAACTGGTGGAATGTTTCCAACCAGTTAAGGGTCCGGTTAGAGGTCGAGTCTAAACCCTCCGAAACACAATCCTTAACCGGACCTCCAACTGGTTGGAAACAAGCTGAACGGCGCAGCCCCCCCCCCCCCCCCCCCCCCCCCCCCCCGCCGTTGAAGAAAGTTAAGGGGCGGTTAAATTCGGTTGTTGAATTAAATATGGTGACGTCACGAAGTTGGCGCGCGCATCTTAAAAATCACGCTGCTTTGGAGTCCCGCCTCCTTTCTTTCTTTCTCGGACACTCATCATCGATCGCACAGTTTCACTAAAATGGATTCGCAGCAGCAGGGCACCGTCCCTGCCACGCAATTCTGGACTGATCATCCTGAGGCAACCAGCAGCGGCAAGAAGCGGAATAAACGCTGAAATCAGCGTTTGAATCGCGAGAAAGTGCTGCAGAGCGCATTTGCTACGTTGACCCATATTGAACTGACCTGGCCAGATGCAAAAGGCTGCTTAACTGGTGGAATGTTTCCAACCAGTTAAGAGTCCGGTTAGAGGTCGAGTCTGAACCCTCCAAAACACAATCCTTAACCGGACCCCCAACTGGTTGGAAACAAGCCGTTAGACATGGAGCTGGCTGAGAAGAAACAATTAAAGTTGAGCCCAAGTACTCTTGCTATGATGCAGTATGGAAGATGAAATTCGCCGAAAGCGTCGTTAGCCTTACGTGAAAGTGGCGCCATGGGCCCTGTGTCTAGGGGGTGCGCCATGGGCCCTGGTCTAAGGGGTGCCGGAATTAACTTACCCTCACGGTGACGAATTCGAATTCCGACTCCCGCACTGCCCAGTTTCGAAAGTTAGTGCGCCCCAATTGACGTCTATCTACAGGGAATTCTTCCTGGTGCCCTGGGGGGTGATTGGCGGTGGCGGAACCGTTGACAGCTGAGAGGTGCGTATTTCGGGGCAGCGGCGAGTTGTTGCATGTTACATGAGTGTAAGGAATGTGGCCTACCACCCCATGACATGCCAGGCTAGATCCTAGAGGTTTTTCTATGCGTATGGGATGTTCATGGGCGTGTGGTTTTTGGTGTGTGTGTAGTAATGCATGCATAGTACATGGCCACAACAGCATGGCTAGGCAAATGTACAAGCGTCCATGGGTTCCATGGGGGTGGGTTCCTGTTTTGGTCATGGTTTGAGGTGTTCTGACATTTTTTGTAGTTGAGTCATCGGAAAGGGAGAGGATCCTTCTTGATTTGGATGGGGAGGGGGTCAGGCATGTGCGAATGGCACATGGGCATGCATTGCACCCATGCATGGTATATTATGCCGTCCTCGTTATTAACTCAATTGCCAATTAGCAACAATCCCGCCTCACATAAGTTCACCCTGTAAATCTCTTTCTGTCCCTCTCTACGGCTGCTACCACCTATAAATCACCACGTATGTATGTTACAGTCCGGAGGGTCGTCGACCGGCATGATAACTGGACTCTAGGTGTGATGTAAGCCCGTCCATCGCATACTTACGAGGCGGTTCCCTTAATACCCATTGGGCACGTCCTTAGAGGTCATTCTGTGGCAATTCTTGGATGTTAAAATTTCCATTTTTTTTTCAATTTTCAATTACAGTCCAGTAGTAGGCCAAATAGGCTAAATGGACATGCCCAACCGTGACAGGAAGGGGTTTAAATGAAAAAGCACTGTTGAACTGAACCCCAAAATCCTCTGTCATCTCATTGTCTTTAGCGCTATTGCTAGTTGGTCAGTGGTGCAAGTGTGATTGGTCGTGGGTCGGCAGCTCCCGCAGACCTAAGGGTACCTACTCCCTCGTGAGGAGTAGGAGTGACTCCGCCGATCACATCTAATCCTTAGAGAACAGGGCTAACATAGGGAGACCCACCCTTCAAGACGAAAATCCTTCTTGTGAAAAACAAAAAGCTAGCTATATTGCAAGGAGGCCCATCATTCGGCGAGTTAGTTACGGGACTGTTGCCTGACGTGTCAGGCTTAAAGTTTTTCTTTTTCGGTCAAACGGACAAATGGGTAAACATGGGGGCTCCCGCCCCCTTGAAGAGGGGGCTCCGCCAAAAACAAATCTTGCCAAACGTGTGCCCATGAAACCAACACCTACATATAACAAAGAGTGATATCTCAAGGGCTATGATCTTTGAACTCTACTCTAGCTCATGGGGCACTTAGTAGAAGTGGGGTGGTGGGTGTTGGGGTTACACCACACCAGCAGCAAATAAAGGACCACGGGCGGACCTGAATTAGTTTGGTGATGGGATGGTGCGCATCAGGGTACTACATTTGGTAATTTGTGGTTGCTTCAAAAGTGCAACTGCCTCCTTTTGGGTTGGTCCTTGGACTCAACTGAAAACGAAAATCTGCACCCTGCGCCCTGAGGGGGTTTAAAAATTGCTTCAATCGCGCAGCTGGGCTCCAAAACCTTGCGCGCTAGCGCGCGTATAGTACCCTGGTGCTCATAGCTTTCTTTTCGGCTACATACGGTAGCTTCTAAGCAGCTCCTTGAGCCAGCCACTAGGCCAAACCCAAATATTTCAGCAGTTCTGGACAGCTGATTGTGTCTGCTTCAAGGTGCACTAGGTCGCATTTGCTTTGGCTCAATGCCAGGCACGGGAGCTGCCTAGAAGCTGTTGCTAGTAGCTAGAATAAAAGCTATGATGGTGCAAAGTGCCTCCCTCAGACAAAGCCTATGCATACAACATATTTGGATGCATAGGATTTGTTCAGTGCTTTTATTTTTGCCTACAAGGAGCAGCTTCTAGGTAGCTCCCTGAGCCAGCAATTTGGCCAAGCCCCCAGATTTCAACAGTGCTGGAAAGCAGATTATGCGAGCTTGAAGTTACTCTAGGTTCCTTTAGGGGTTTCATCCCCGTTCAACGAATGGCTCAATGGCAGAGCTCCTTGAACGACATAGGTGCCGAGTTCGAATCCCCATGGGTGCGCTTATGTGTTGGCGGTCGCTGTCAACCGCCATGGTAGCTTTGTCCAGGTAAAGTAGCAGCCCGTTCCCTACCACCGTAAGACGGGGCTCCCATAATACCACGCCCCACCAGGCATTATCATTACTTTGCTTCCGGTTTGACTGAACAGCTGACCAGGGGAGCTGCCTAGAAGCTGCTCCTAGTAGCTTAAAAGAAAAGCTATGGTTTTGTTGAACCAAGGGATGCGTTTCCCCTCATCTCAATGAGTGCTCCGAACAGAATCCACTACATGGAGGTTATCCAGTAACTTGGAGAGACTAGAGGCAATATAAATGTGGGGTTGATTGTCACACCTGACCTCACACTGCGGCAAAAGTTGAGGGAATGCTGATTTTGAAGTCTGCCCAATGTAATTTAACCCACAAACCATCCCACAAAAACAGAGAGAGATCCCTGAATGGGATGAGGGTATCGATGAGATTATCTGCTTGTTTAGTTGTTAGTGGCTGTGATTCAGTGGATGGTTGTGGTTCTGCAGATGAGAGTGGGCCAGTGCATGTGTGGGGGCCTGTGTGTGTGTGTGTGTGTGTGTGTGTGGGGGGGGGGGGGGGGGGGGGGGGGGGGGGGGGGGGGAGGAGGCTTGTCAGGATTTGTATGTCCCTCGTGTTTGTATGTGAGCGTATGTGTGTGCAAGCGTTTACACATGGGTGTGGTGCATGTGAGCAGTCGTGAAGATGTTGATGTTGGTCACAGGGCCAGTCTAAGAGTGGCAGTGTTTCGATATGCTGGCTTGGAGATGTAGAACTCTCATGGAAGTCTGAGGGTGAACCTTTGGAAAGTTTGTGAGGGAGCTAGCTGCCAGAGTGTAAGAGATAAAGAGAAACGTACACACCAGGCCAAGCAATTTTCAAAAAGCGCAGATGTACGCTGCTGATAACCGCTGCTCGAAATTGTACGTCGATTTTCCCAGTTGAAAGGAGTGAGATAAAAAAGGCACCGGGAGGGAGTGTTCGGAGGAAGTGACCATCACCGTGAAGGAGTTGGAAAGCATGAATGGGCTGACGAAATGAAGAAGGTAAGAGGAGCTGACCAAGAAACTTAAGAGAAGGACGGGAGGAGGCGTGAATTGACGGTCGAGTGAAATATCGTCTAGTGGGTCGACGTCTTCAGATTTGCCAATTTGTCAATTTGTCTTGCCTCCAACATGAGCAGCCCTCCAAACTGAGCGTACTGCAGCGGTACGGTTCCGCGCCCTCGCATTTCCTTTCTGGGAACTGGGAACAGGGAACACGAGCCAGCAACTCGACCTGTGCTCCTAAACCACTACGAGGACAATCTTTGCATGCTTAGTTTCCATCCATTGCCAGTTTTCGCTCCTGCCTGCTCGGCAGTCGCCCGTAGTCCTGTTTAGCTGATTCCATCCCTCTTTTCATCGCCTTATATAGATTATAGCACAAGTGCGTTCCCGCTGATTCCTGCGATTAAGGTTTTTGACGGTACTGACCCTAGGCGCAAATGCTATTTCTCGCAGTGAGGAAGAGGCTGGAGAAAATCCCGGACGACCAGGAGCGTCAGGTACGAAGGCTAAGATCCCCAACCTACGCTTCATTAGGTCCCATCCACTAGGTCAGCTCAAACCAAGCCACAACAGTGCTTCTGCCTTCTCGTCTCCCTCATCTGGACAACCTGACACACCTGGCAAAATGAGTGGGGTTCTGACTGAATTGCAGTGCGTCTTGCAAATCCCACCAAACAATTCTCCACCACACACACACACACATGCACATACCCGCGCACTCCACCATAGCCATCTCTGATTCAAACGCTTGAGCTAACACCCACGTCCAACTCAAGCCTCACCTGCATGTAGAGGGGTCTCCTACCCCTGCGCAACCCAACCCAACCTAACTCAAGCCTAACCAAATCAAACAAACCCAATCCAAACCAAGCCAATGCAACAAAAATCTGCGTAACACAATTCAACACAAGGCAAGGCAGCAAAATGCATATGGCCCTGACTCAGCACACAAAAAAATGAAGCATGCAAAATACAATATGTAAATAGCCCTGACTAAAAAATAAAAAAATAAATGCAAAAACAAATTGTAAATGGCCCTGACTCAACACACCACAAAATACAAAATGTTAAATGCAAAATACAATATGTTAATGGCCCTGACTCAACACACCACAAAATGCAAAATGCAAAATACAATATGTTAATGGCCCTGACTCAACACACCACAAAATACAAAATGCTAAATGCAAAATACAATATGTAAAGGGCCCTGACTCAACACACCACAAAATGCAAAATGCAAAATACAATATGTTAATGGCCCTGACTCAACACACCACAAAATGCAAAATGCAAAATACAATATGTAAATGGCCCTGACTCAACACACCACAAAATGCAAAATGCAAAATACAATATGTTAATGGCCCTGACTCAACACACCACAAAATACAAAATGCTAAATGCGAAATACAATACGTAAATGGCACTGGCATAACACACCACAAAATGCAATTTCGAAATACAATATGTAAATGGCCCTGACTCAACACACCACAAACCCAAGGATGGCCCCCTGCACCTGCTCCATTTCAGCCAGACACTCATCAGCCTAGTTTCGCCATGTCCTTCACATACATGAATATACACATACATGATATATAGGGTTGTCAATATCATCCTGGTTACAAGAATATCGTGCGATATATCATACGATCTCATGCGATATATCTAGTGAACGGCAACTAATACAAGTGTTTGAAAAACTAATAATAACTTATATTATTACTGTGTCACAATAATATTAGTTTCTCAAATAAATTCAAAATCTTGGTGAGACGGCTCGTCTGACTAATATTAAGTTACATTCACTTATATAATTAATTCACTGATAGTAACTAACTTTGCCTTTCCCTAGATATATCGTATGATTCTAAGACATATCATGCGATATTGCACGATATATCGTTAGGGAGAGGCATCGATCTATATAGAGATAGATCTATATATATCTATGTAGATATATATTGGCAAAGCTGGATTTTTTAAAATCGGCATAGGGCACTTCGACTGGATTTTCTGGGGTCCATCTGATGTAACTGCATATGTTGTAAATACACAATATATCTATTTGCTATATATAGATCTTTATAGATCTATATTTTTGGGCAATATAGATCTATTTGCCGCCCCCTAAATATCGCATTATTTAGGCATACCGTACGATATTGCACAATGTATCGTATGATATTGCACGATATATCATTATTTATAGACGTATCGTACAATATTGCACAACATATCGTGCGGTATTGCACGGTACATCGTATTATATAGGTATATCGTACGATATTGCACAATATATTGACGATATTGCACGATATATCATTATACATAGAGGCATATCGTACAATATTGCACTACACATCGTGCGATATTGCACGATAGATCGTATTATACAGGCACATTGTATGATATTGCACAATATATCATTATATATAGGCATATCGTACAATATTGCACAATATATCGTACGATATAGCACGATATATCGTATTATATTAAGACATATCGTACGATATTCTACGATATATCATTATATATAGACATATCCTACAATATTGCACAATATGTTGTACGATATTGCACGATATATCGTATTATACAGGCATATCGTACGATATTGCAAGATATATTGTACTTGACATAAATCTACAATTTTGTTCTTGACAACCCTATACACATCAGGGTACTACATCTGGTCAATTTGGGTTGCTTCAAAAGCGCATCAGCCTCCTTCTAGGTTGCGCTTTTGACTCAACTGACAACACAAATCTGCGCTGCACCCAGAGAGGGGTTAAAAAATTGCTTAATTGCGCAGTCGGGTTCCAAAACCTTGCGCGGTAGCGCGCGTCGTATACTGTGGCCAAGCTTGGACAATGTCATGTCCAACAGCAATAGAAAGGGTGCTTGGTACAATGTGAGGCTGAGAGCAGGATATTGAAATTGAAATTGTTACATCCGTGTAATATATTCACTCACAGGACGTGAAGTAAAGGACACCATAGCGCAAGCCGGAGCTAGCTATAGTCACCGTGAGAGCAGGATGTGCAGGGACGTAGGGACCGGCATATCATATGATGTTGACCAAAGTCGAGTATAATATCATATGGTATCATACAAATTGCAACATATTACATTGTATATAAATGGTAACTTTAGCCCAGTCAGGCTGATGGTATCATATGATGGCATACTAGCCTTTGCTGTTCCCTATACATACCTAATTACATGTACATATACATATAGCTACCTACATATACATAAGTGATGGAATACATGCGCATACGTATACCTACACACACATATCATGCTCACCTTTACCGTATACATATACATAAGAGATGGAGTATATACACATACGTATACCTACACATACATGCACCTTAACCGTATACATATGCATAAGAGATGGAGTAGGCACAACAAAGTTATCAACTACATAATGCATGGTTGTGGTTATCAACAATGGTTGCTAGCAGAGTTATGACGCAGGTGTGGTTATCAATGGCTGCTAGCCGGTATGCTATGTCTGCCATGGTGACTTTCCCCAGCTGCGGCGCACGGGAGGGTCCCCTTAACACCACGCCCCTCCAGGCGTTATAATTTGTTTTTGCCAGCCGGTTGCTATCAGAGTTTTGTTCCGTTTAACAAAGGGGGTATTCTAGTAGCTTTCAGGGATTGGGTACTTTCCGAGGGAGGGGTCCAGGTAGCGATTTGAGTAGTGGGCCGCTCTGGGGAGGGGTGGGTGGGTGGGTGTCAGAGTAGCGAAAGCTTGGGCCAAAAAGGGTTCCCAAGTAGCGATCGCTATGGGTAGCAGTGAAAACAAACCTTGTTGCTAACAACCAGTAATGAGGTTGGTTTATCTCCCTCTAAGAAGATGAAATTTGGACTCCAACCCCAACCGGAATTTGGGCCAAAACGGGTTCCCAAGTCGCGATCGCTATGGGTAGCAGTGGAAAAAACCTTGTTGCTAACAACCGGTAATGAGGTTGGGCTATCTCCCTCTAAGAAGAGGACATTTGAACCCCCACCCACAGCCAACTCCACCCCCAACCGGAATTGGGGCCAAAACTGGTGCCCAGGTAGCGATCCCTTTAGGTAGCAGTGAAAACAACCTTGTTGCTAACTACATGTAATGTGGTTGGGTTATCTCCCTCTAAGGAGAGGACGTTTGGACCCCCCAACCCCAACCCCAACTGGAATTTGGGCTAAAACAGGTGCCCAGGTAGCGATCGTTGTAGGTAGCAGGGGAAGAAACCTTGTTGCTAACTACCAGTAATGTGGTTGAGTTATTCCCCTATAAGGAGAAGAAGCATGGAAGACCCCCCCCCACACACCCCATCCTCCAACCCAACCCAACCCAACCCAACCCAACCCAACCCAACCCAACCCAACCCAACCCAACCCAACCCAACCCCCACCTCCAACAGGAATTTGTTGTGTGGGCTCGTCTTGGGTCACCACTTGCCTGCCTATGCCAATGTAAACAAAAAAAGGTTTTGAGTTTGTGGTCTGTGACTCGACCACACTTCCTGCATGCACAAAGTTCATCTCGAGTTCACACATCTCTAGAGTTTACACATCTCTTGAGATTACACATCTCTTGAGATTACACATCTCTTGAGATTACACATCTCTTGAGTTTACACATCTCTTGAGTTTACGGTCGATGACTCGACCACACTTCCTGCATGCACAAAGTTCATCTTGGCCTCTCCTTTCAGGCGGTCTTCTTGAAACATTATAAAATGGGTCTTTGCAGGTTGGAGGTGGCAGGTTTTAGGGTTTAGGGTTTAGGGTTTGATGCATGCTCAAAGTTTATCTAGCCCTCTCCTTTCAGGCGGTCTTCTTGAAACAGTATAAAATGGGGCTTTGCAGGTGGGAGGTGGCAGGGATTAGGGTTTAGGGTTTGATGCATGCTCAAAGTTCATCTCGGCCTCTCCTTTCAGGCGGTCTTCTTGAAACGTGCTTAAGTGGGTCTGTGCAGGCAGGAGGTGGCAGGGTTTAGGGTTCAGGGTTTAGGGTTTGATGCATGCTCAAAGTTTATCCAGCCCTCTCCTTTCAGGCAGTCTTCTTGAAACATGCTAAAATGGGTCTTTGCAGGGTTCAGGGCATAGGGTTTGATGCATGCTCAAAGTTCTCACCCTCTCCTTTCAGGCGGTCTTCTTGAAACGGAAAAACATGCTTCTGCGAAAAGCTATGGAGCTCAGTGTGCTGTGTGACTGCGAGGTCGGCTTGATGCTGTTTAATCCAGCAGGCTCCTTAGTGCAGTACTCAAGCCAGCCTGAGATGGATCAGCTGCTTACAAAATACAGCAAGGCGTGCATACATCCACACGAAAGACACACTAATGAGGAGGTAAGACCTTTTTTGTGTGGGTGAGTTAGTGTGTGTGGGGGGGGTGGGGGTGGGGGTGGGGGGGGGGGGGGGGAGAGCCTCCTTAGTGCAGTACGCAATCCAGCCTGAGATGGATCAGCTGCTTACAAAATACAGCAAGGCGTGCATACATCCGCACGAGAGACACACTAACGAGGAGGTAAGACCCTTTTTGTGTGGGTGAGTTAGTGTGTGTGTGGGTGTGTGGGTGTGGGTGTGGGGGGGAGCCTCCTTAGTGCAGTACACAATCGAGCCTGAGATGGATCAGCTGCTTACCGAATACGGCAAGGCGTGCATACATCCGCACGAGAGGCACACTAATGAGGAGGTAAGACCCCTTTTTGTGTGTGTGTGTGCTAGTAGCTAGTACCGCCATAGGCGGACTAGCTCACTCCCCCAAGGGGGGGGCGGTACTCGCGAGCGGGCCCTCCCCTTGGGAAGGGGCCCACTTGAGGCAGGAGGGAGAGAGAGAGAGAGAGAGAGAGAGAGAGAGAGAGAGAGAGAGAGAGACGAGAGGAGGAGGAGAGAGAGAGAGAGAGAGAGAGAAGAGAGGAGAAAGAGAGAGCAGAGAGAGATATAGATAGAGAGAGATAGAGTAGAGAAGATTCTCTTGGTGCTCAAAACAATTCAGCCTGAGATGGATCAGCTACTTACGAAAACAGCAATATGGGATCAAGTGGCACCAGGGGGATGAGGTGAGTCTACACAGGGTTGGGCCTGGGGGCCCAGGCATATTTGGTTTGTGGCGGCAGTGCTGTGGTGTGCTGTTTTGTGGTTTGGTGGTCTATGGTATTCTCATATTTTTTTCGCCCGTTTGGGGGGGGGGGGGGGGTAATCTAACAAGTTTGGAACCCAGGGAAGGGGGTTGACAGCCTTGTAGTGCTGTTGGAGCGGACAAAGCAGGGCATATGGCGGAAATGCACCAGGAGATGGGGTGAACTACGCAGGTGTTGGGGCTGGGCCCAGGATCTCTGGGTTGGTGGGGGTGTGTGTGGGTTTAGGGGGGGGGGGGGGGGGGGGGGGGAGGGGGCTGTGGGTAAGTCAGAGGGTTGAGACCGGGGGTGGGGGGGGGGCAGCCTGTTGCTGTTGGAACGCTACTAACAGGCCACGCCAGTACAGGCAGAAGGCGGCCCCCTCTTGTGTGTGTTCCTCGACTCTCTCTAGGGTGGTCACCTCTTGCCATCATACCTTCCTATCTTCATACCTTTTTACCCGCTTGTATTTGTTCCTCCCATGCAGTTGTTGCAACGCTACTTTGTTGTAGATGGCGCTGACAGCACATGCAGAGCCCGACCTGGGGGTAGGTCTAACCATGTGGGGGGGGGGGGGGTGGGTGTGGGTGGGTGGGTGGGTGGTGTGGGGGGGGGCTGTGTGGTGTGGTGTAAGGTGTGTGTTGTGTGCTTGGTGCGTGTGTGGCAGGCATAACCTGCTACCTGAGAGAGGCC
>JACBWV010000821.1:694426-735944 GCA_013435795.1 Chlamydomonas sp. ICE-L
CGATGCTCCCGAAGTTCGCATGCGCTCTATATAGCCAGAGGATGGCCAGGGGCAGGAGGCAGCTCCACCGGCGGAGCGGGGGGGTTCCAGGGAGGCACAGCACACAGGGGTGCGTGCGAGGAACAGCAGCCTCGCGAGAGCGAGGGTGTAGCCTACGGTAGGCCACGCTCCATTGGGGCAGATGCGAGAATGAGACAAATGCCTTCAAGAAAGTGGGCTTTGCCACCATCCGGGTACGGCCGGGGACAGGCTCAAAGGGGGGCGCCGCCGAAGGCTGAGGTGATACACAGGCGCAAGCTTCATTAGGCATCTGCTGATCAGGAGGGCTCATACACCGCGAAACAGCGGAAGTCTCAAAGACACGAGTGGCAGCAACGATGGGGTCACCGCCCGAAGTCGCACTCGGTAGCACTCTTCAAGTCCTCCTCAGCATCAGTATAGTAGAGTAGTCTTCATCAATAATTGAAGGGGACGCAATGAGCTGCGGTTTGATGCACAACGGATGATCTGTGTCTGTACCAACACAGCTTCATCAGGACAGCCTCAACATCAGAGGAGGCGTCGAACATTGAGAAAGGAAACCGTAAAGTTGGGAGTGATTGATCGTGGGGGGTTACTTCCTTGATGCGGAAGGACCCTCCTCTCCGGCAGCAAGGAGCCGCTGTCGCGCATTCTCTACCATCAGAGAACCTTCACCCCCGTGGGAGATCGGTCGCATCCATTGCTCACAATGACACTGCGGATCCCACGAGCCCATGAAACACCATTAAGTTTGGTAAGTTTCACAAAGCCGGCAGGAGGCCCTCGCGGAAGTTGCATTATCAAAGCAGTGGTAGTGATGAGGAGCCCAGTAACCTATCAGCTTGAATCACCCGGTAGGTGGACAGTAGATTAAATAACGCAGCGGACAGACCACCAATCTATACCCGGAGACCAGATACTTTACAGACACCGCCAAGCACAGAACCCCATAAAGGGGCACCTGTGGTTAATTAGGCCGGTAGACTGAACTAACAGCACAATCAACCGGAGAGTGGATGACCAGGAAGCTGCCACTTGATCAATCCTCAGATGACTCGTTCCCCTGGAAGCTGCCCTCAGAGAGCCGATAGTTCCGAGTGAGAACAATAGTATTCACCAAGTCAGAAAAACGCTTGAGATCCACCGCTTTACAGCTTGATACCCATTCAACACAAATCATTTCCACGAACATGCATTGACTTCCTTACTAGGTCCAGCCCAAGTGCACATTTGGAGTCACTCTATTGGGCACCGAGAAACAATTAAACCTGTCACCGATCTCCCCGGCATCCTCATCCTCATGTGCGCTCAATCCCTCCTCATCTCATCCTCATCCTCATCCTCATCCTCACCTCCTCCTCATCCTCATCCTCACCTATCCTCCTCCTCATCCGCCTCATCCTCAAACTCATCCTCATCCTCAGCCCATTCTCATCCGCATCCTCAAATCCTCATCCTCATCCTCATCCTCATCCTCATCCTCCCCATCACCATCACCATCACCATCACCGACCCCATTCTACCAGCAACCATCATCCATAACCATCACATCATCCTCATCCTCATGCGCTCAGTCCTCATCCGCATTCCCGCATCCTCTTGCCGCATCCCATCCTCAGCCGTCATCCTCATCCTCAAAAAAACCAAATCAACCACAACCATCACCACAAACCGTATCGAACCTATCACCGATCGTACAATCACCATCTAGCCATCACCATCATCACGAAAACGCAGTGCCATCATCCATCATTTGAAATGTAACAATCATCATTGGCCATCATCTCGAGCATCAGCATCATCATCATCATCTCATCATCATCATCATCATCATCATCAAGAGCCTCATGCTCCTGCCGCATCCATCCTCATCCGCATCCGCATCCTCATCGCATCCTCATCCTCCTCCCATCCTCATCCGCACCTCATCCGCATCCGCAGCCGCATCCGCAGCCGCATCCTATCCTCATCCTCATCTCTCAGGTCCTCATCCTCATGCCTCATCCTCAGTGCCTCCGCCTCATCCTCATCCGCATCCTCAGGCCTCAATCCGCATCTCATCCTCATTCCAGCTTAATCCTCACAGCATCCGCATCCTCATCCGCGCCTCATCCGCATCCCATCCTCAAAACTCATTCCGCAGCCCTCCTCCTCATTCGCTCCGCATCCTCATCTCCATCCTCATCCTCATACCTCACCGCCAATCACCCTCACCATCAAACCATCACTCAACCATCAACATCACCTCATCCCTCATCCTCATCCTCAGCCTCAGCCGCATCCTCTCCTCATCCCTCTCCTATATCCTCACATCCATCCCATCCCAATCCGCTCATCCTCGGCCGCACCTCCATCCACAGGCATCAACATCAAAAGATTCACCATACACCATGCCACCATCACCTCACCAGCATCACCAAAAACGGCACCATCAGCCATCATAGGCAAAGGTAATCATCAGCATTGCATCATGCATCACATCATCACATCAGCAAGCACAATCAGCGGGTCAGGCGTGCAGCCCGTCCTCATATCCGTGCAGCCTCACGCCTCATCCTCAGTCCTCCCCTCAGCCTCAGCCTCAGCCGCATCCGCAACCCGCAATTCGCGTCAGCCTCATCGCATGCCTCATCCTTCCTAATGCCTCATGACCTACATCCTCATCCCCCCGCGGCCGCAGCCTCCTCATCCATCCTCATCCTCATCCTCATCTATCCCGCCACCGCAATCCTCATGCCTCATCCTCGTCCTCGCCGCTCCTCATGCCTCATATCATCACCTCAATCATCATCAGCTCAGAGTCGTAGTCATCGTCCTCATCATCATCAGCATCATCAGCAGTCATCATCTTCCATCTTCATCTTCATCTTCATCTTCGATCATCATCATCATCATCATCATCATCATCATCATCATCATCATCTTCATCATCATCATCATCAAGTCCCCATCGAACACCAATACTTTGCCACAAACAACAAACAGGGCCCATTGAGTCGTTTCGGTGATACTGCTGACAACACCGGTGTGCTGGCGGTTCTCGAGGACGTGGATATTCCCCCCGCACTCAAGACAGTTGCTGCATCTGCCGGTGCTGCCGTCTTCCGCATTGCTCTGATGCCCATTGATGCGTGCAAGTCTATCATGCAGGTGTGTTTTTGTGGTCTAATATTATTCTTGTCTAATATTATTCTGGTCGAAGTGAAGAAGAAAAAAAACTTTAAAAACAATGAAATATTTTTAAAAAGTGTTTTTCTGGTCTATCTCTGAGATACGTGAAGAAATGTATTTGTTAGATAATTTGTATCTATTATTCATAAACTAAGATCTTCATAAACTAAAATTGCCCTTCTGTCCATTGGTGCATGTGAGATTACCATGCAGGTGTGTTTTTCTGCCGCAAGTGCATTGACCATGTCTACAAATTGTATGTCTATGTTTCATATGCATTTACTACATTTATGTTTTATATGTCTGTATCGAATGTATATATTGTGCGGATGTATGTTTGTCATAGATCTTTTTGCGTTGGAATCGTGTTGTAGGGTTGTTGGTCATGCATCAAAGTTATTGAAGATGCGAGCACTGACATGCAGGCGGCCAGTGATTTTATTCAAATCTGGAAGTTTTTCTTTCTAGTTATATGGTTGTAGGCCTTCTCCAGGGACAGCGTTTTAGTGCTATTCATAGTTTTGTATAGCTTTTTGTAGCAATTTAGGGCCATTTTAGCCCCCCACCCCACCCCACCCCACCCCACCCCACCCCCGAAAAAACCCTGTGTGTAGCAATAATTTTGCTTAAACGGGTCAAAACTAGCAATCGCTAGATAAAGAGGGGGGGAAATCCCCAAGGCGGCATATATTCAAAATATTCAGATGTTCACAGGTCCAAATTAAAAATGTCAAAATGTTCAGATTCAATGTAAAAACAATGTACCTTTGACCCCCCCAGATCTCTTGGCATTATTATCTAGGCATTGGGACTGCCTTACATGTACATGTGCATCGGGCGCATTGGCGATGCTAAGTAACAATGTGTTCCCATGAAAGGTAACCTGGGCATGTCCTGCTTTCGTCGTATAACATTTGTGTCGCTCATGTGGTCTGTCATTGGTCCGTAGTTCCGCGTATTTTGTGACGGGTGTAACAGAAACGACGGAGCTTTCGTCGTATAACATTTGTGTCGCTCATGTGGTCCGTCCTTGGTCTGTAGTTCCGCGTATTTTGTGACGGGTGTAACAGAAGCGACGGAGCTTTCGTCGTATAACATTTGTGTCGTTCATGTGGTCCGTCCTTGGTCTGTAGTTCCGCGTATTTTGTGACGGGTGTAACAGAAGCGACGGAGCTTTCGTCGTATAACATTTGTGTCGCTCATGTGGTCCGTCCTTGGTCTGTAGTTCCGCGTATTTTGTGACGGGTGTAACGGAAGCGACGGAGCTTTCGTCGTATAACATTTGTGTCGTTCATGTGGTCCGTCCTTGGTCTGTAGTTCCGCATATATGGTGACGGGGGTGTAACAGAAGCGACGGAGTGTTCGTCGTATACCATTTGTGTCTCTCATGTGGTCTGTCATTGGTCCGTAGTTCTGCGTATTTTGTGACGGGTGTAACAGAAGCGTCGGAGCTTTCGTCGTATACCATTTGTGTCGCTCATGTGGTCTGTCATTGGTCCGTAGTTCCTCGTATTTTGTGACAGGTGTAACAGAAGCGACGGAGTGTTCGTTGTATACCATTTGTGTCTCTCATATGGTCCGTCCTTGGTCTGTAGTTCCGCGTATTTTGTGACGGGTGTGTAACAGAAGCGACTGGGGGATAAGTCCGGTGCTTGATAGAACCTTGTAGTCCTTATCACTTTTCTACTGTTGCAGTGGATTTCATTTTTCATGTGTTTCATTGGTTTGGTTCCGTTTATTTTCGTTTTGTTCCGTTTATTTCCACTTTTGTAATTTTATTGGTTATGGACAGAAACGTTCATACACTCTTAGTCATGCTAAAAGCTTTACCTCCAGACCCATGCATCTAAATGCATTACCGGTATTAAGCTCATCCAAATCATGCACCCATCCATCCACCCATAGATCTCCCCCCACCCATGGATCCATCAACCCATCCCCACACCCATCCACCCACCCCACACCCATGGATCCATCCCCCCATTTCCTCCCACCATCCATGGACCCCCCCCCCCCCCCCCCCCCCCCCCCCCCCTCCCCGCCCCCCCCACACACATGGACCCCCCCCCCCCCCCCCCCCCCCCCCCACCCCCACACACACACACACCCATCCATGCCAAGTTTGACCAAGCCATGCCTGTCCCTCCAGGTTGAGGATAAGAATGGACTTGCCGCACTGAGCAACAAGATCAAGGTCGGAGGATTACCCCACCCCCCACCCCACCCCCATCCACCCATGGATCCATCCGTCCATCTATCATTCCATCCCCCCCCCCCCCCCCCACCCACCCACACCCGTGGATCCATCCACCCACCCATGCCAAGTTTGACCGAGCCATGCCTGTCCCTCCAGGTTGAGGGTAAGAATGGACTTGCTGCACTGAGCAACAAGATCAAGGTCGGAGGATCACCCCCCCACCCCACCCCATCCACCCATGGATCCATCCGTCCATCCATCAATCCATGGATCCCTCCCACCTACCCACCCATCCACCCACGCACCCATGGATCCCTCCCACCCACCCACCCACCCATGGACCCATCCACCCACCCATGGATCCCTCCCACCCACGCACCCACCCACCCACCCATCCCATGGATCCCTCCCACCCACCCACCCACCCATGGACCCATCCACCCACCCATGGATCCCTCCCACCCACCCACCCACCCACCCACCCATGGACCCATCCACCCACCCATGCCAAGTTTGACCAAGCCATGCCTGTCCCTCCAGGTTGAGGATAAGAATGGCCTTGCTGCACTGAGCAACAAGATCAAGGTTGGAGGATCCCCCCACCCCCCACCCGACCCCATCCACCCATGGATCCATCCGTCCATCCATCAATCCATGGATCCCTCCCACCCACCCACCCACCCATGGACCCATCCACCCACCCACGCACCCATGGATCCCTCCCACCCACGCACCCACCCACCCACCCATGGATCCCTCCCACCCACCCACCCACCCACTCACCCATGGATCCATCTACCCACCCATGCCAAGTTTGACCAAGCCATGCCTGCCCCTCCAGGTTGAGGGTAAGAATGGCCTTGCTGCACTGAGCAACAAGATCAAGGTCGGTGGCCCCACCGTTCTCTTCCATGGGGCTCTGGCCGCCTCTGCCGCAACCTTTGTTGGACACTACCCCTGGTTCGCTATGGTGAGAATTAGCTGTGCATTTTTTGTGGCTTGCTTTCTTTCACTTTGGAGGGTGTGGGAGGGTTTGGGTGTCAAAGGTTGTGGTGTTGTCCTGGCTATGTTGAGAATTATCTGTGCATTTTCTGGTGGCTTGCTTTTTTTCACTTGGGAGGGTGTGGGTGTCGGAGGGTGTGGTGTGGCCCTGGCTATGTTGAGAATGAACCAGCCGTGCCTTGGTTGGACACTACCCCTGCTTGGCTATAGTACGCTGTGTACTATTTGTGCATTTTGGGGCTTTTCTGCGCTTTCTCTGAGTGAGTGAAAATAGGAAAGCGCTGTGGTATTCAAAAAAGCAGCGCGCTCCGCGCACAGGGGTTGATAAAAACTGCGCGAAACGCGCAGATGGGCTAAAAAAGGCAGCGCGGGCCGCGCGCGCTTAGTAGTACCCTGGTACGCTGTGTACTATTTGTGCATCTGGGGGCATAACCCCTTTTCTAACTGTTTACAGCCCAACTCAGAGTATAACCTTTTCATCTGATATGTCTTTCCTAAGTCAGCACTGTGCCTTTCCAACTGTTTACAGTCCAAATCAGGGTTGAACCTTTTCATCTGATACGGTACATCTTCCCTGACTCCGGGGCTGTGCCTTGACGGGCTGTGCCACCCACGTCACCCTTACCCCACACACCACACACCACCCCATGCGCACCCCCCACTCAACCCAACCTGGTGCCCCCCACACCACCCAGACCCCCCACACCAAACCACACCACCCGTACCCCACGCACACACCACCCGTAACCCCCCACCCCCCACACCACCCCATCCGTACCCCCCACACCACTCAGACCCCCTACACCACTCCATCACCCCATCCGTACCCCCCCCCCCCCCCCCCCCCCCCCCCACACACACACTACCCGTACCCCCAAACACACACACCACCCCATTTGTAACCCCCAACACACCCAGACCCCCCAACACACACCACCCTTCCCCCCCACCTGTCTGCAGTACAACACCCTGAACGAGATGCTCCCCAAGTACGATGAGTTGAAGCCTCGTCTGCTGCGCTCCGCCTTCATCGGATGGTGCTCCTCATTCGTGTCTGACTGCTGCTCCAACTCCATCCGTGTTGTCAAGACCGCCAAGCAGACCTCCACTGTGTCAGTCACTTACACCCAGATTGTTAAGGTGGGTCCCTATTCATAAACACAAGTCAGTCACTTACACCACCCAGATTGTTACTATTCATGCGTCCCATTTGGATGCTCCCTTATTGGTAACACTTACATCCAGATTGTTAAGGCAGGTCAGTTTTCATAAAATACGGGGTTTTAATTCCTTGAATTAAATCATGTGTCCCATTGGGATGCTCCCTGATTGACGCCACCCACACCCAGATCGTGAAGGTAGGCCCTGGGACAGACATAGAACTCAAGAGAATGGCGAGGGTGCTGGTAGTGTGAAGGGCATAGTGGTATTGTGAAGGTCAGAAAGGTAGTGTGAAAGTCATTAAGGTAGTGTGAAGGGCATAGTGGTAGTGTGAAGGTCATAAAGGTAGTGTGAAGGACATAGTGGTAGCGTGAAGGGCATTGGCTTAAAGGTAGTGTGAAGGGCATAGTGGTAGTGTGAAGGACATTGGCTTAAAGGCTTACGTGTACTTAGATAGTTCCATGTTTTTTGTTAATGAACTTCACCTGGGTCCTTTCGGGACCTGAAGGAGTGTGGGGTGTATGGGATTTTTCCTCTTGTCTACATGTTTGAATATTTACTTACCGTAGCCAGGGTATTGCTGGGCAAGTGTCAAGTAATTAGCTGCTCACTAGCTGGTAAGTGTCACATAATGACGGAATCAACAAGTGCATATGTTCACTTCGTTTTGCTGTGCCACTTATTAATAAATAAATATTATGAGGTTTACCGGGGCAGCTCGTTTGCTTGCACTGAGGCAATCCACCAATGCCACTGATAACTGCGATGTCAGTTTTTTTTCAGATTTCTGTGGTCCAGGTTGAGTAGCTACTTGGACTACTCAACCCTGATTTCAGGATATTTGCGTAGCCATCGCATGGCGGAGCGCAAAGCGCGGAGCTTGCTTGGGGGGGTCGGGGGGCAGCGTGTCCTGATATCGGGGGGTCCGGGGGGTGTAGCATTCGACGGAATGGCGACGGAATGGCGACGCGTCGTCGAAAAAAGAAACGCTGTGTGATGTCAGGAGTTACTAGCATCTGAGCCCGTCGTCCCGACGGGAAGCCCCCCCCCCCCCCCCCCCCCCCTTCCCTGGACCCTCCCCCCACCCCCACGAACCTCGGACGACGATGGACGGAGCAGGTGTTCCGAGAGGAACGACAGGTCAGGTTTATTCATCACAGGTCAGGAAGCTCGTTCCAGTGGTGACCGGGGAATGGAGATCCAGGATTGACGTTGATGCCTTCCAATTCCAATGTGATGCCAAGTTGGTTGAACTTGCTAGCCTAGAGCCCGTCGTACCGACATGAAGCCCCCCCCCCCCCCCCCCCCCCCCCCCCCCCCCCCACACACACACACACCAACCCAACCCAACCCAACCCCACCCACCCCACACAAACACGAACCTCGGACGACGATGGACGGAGCAGGTGTTCCGAGAGGAACGACAAGTCAGCTTTATTCATCACGGGTCAGAAAGCTCGTTCCCGTGGCGCCTGGGAAATGGTGAGCATCCCTGGATGAGGAAAAATAAGGGAAAGTCCGTGCCATCCGCGGAAGTGTCAAGTACGAAGGCAAACTACAGTATAAAGCTGTGCGCACCTGTTCTCCTCTTGGATTCGCTTGGCTCGCTCATTCTCTGGTGCAGGTGGCCCAGAGCGTAGCATGAAATCGTGGGTGGGCAAGTTGTCCCCGGCCGAGGGCATGCAGCAACAGGGGGTTGAACAGGTAAGAAAAAGTGTTGAGGAGCACGCATGCGTCGGTGAGAGGGCAAAGCTCCCACGGTGGTGGGGGCCTCGACATGGCGGGTGAAGAAGAGGAAGGCTAATCAAAGATGAGATTGGCCTGTCAGAAAGAGGGAAGCGCATGGGCGCGAAATGGTCGCATTTATGGGCCGAACGGCAAGGCACTGAAACCTTTGGAAGTGGTAGGAAGTTTGAGGCACCATGCCGAGCAACCTTGGACGGGCGGACGGCTAGAAAAAATCGCTGGTGCCAATCCGCGATGATGACAGGTCAGCCCGGGTCAGCCTCTGTCATGAAAGGTCAGCAAGCTCGCTCCCGTGCCGCAGGCTGCAGCGCAGACCCGAGATCCAGGGCCACGTCGGCGCCAGCTCGGCGAAATAGGGAGATCACGGTGGTGGGGGCCTCGACATGGCGGGTGAAGAAGAGGAAGGCTAATCAAAGATGAGATTGGCCTGTCAAAAAGAGGGAAGCGCATGGGCGTGAAATGGTCGCATTTATGGGCCGAACGGCAAGGCACTGAAACCTTTGGAAGAAGTAGGAAGTTTGAGGCACCATGCCGAGCAACCTTGGACGGGCGGACGGCTAGAAAGAATCGCTGGTGCCAATCCGCGATGATGACAGGTCAGCCCGGGTCAGCCTCTGTCATGAAAGGTCAGCAAGCTCGCTCCCGTGCCGCAGGCTGCAGCGCAGACTCGAGATCCAGGGCCACGTCGGCGCCAGCTCGGCGAAATAGGGAGATCCTGCCAGGTGGTACCCTAGCCGTGGCAGCAGAACCCCGGACGGACAACGCGCTATTATAGATAGGATTTGCCCTATACATGGTAATCCCTGACAATCTAAGATGAATGTTCTGTTCTACACCCGAGATAAATTCCACCATTCCACACATGACATCGTGCTCTTCCGTGCTCCTGAAGCGAGAATTACACCATTAGGTGTTGCTGGTTTCTCTGCAGTTTGCGCCTTATTAGCTATACACTTTAATGACAACATAGTACGCTAACACACCTACTCACTGCAATGCATGTGAGCCTCCACGTTTCCTTTATCACATGATGTGAGAAAGGAAACATTGCTTGCCAATTGCCCTGATTTAAATGTATGTGCTAATTGCCCTGATTTAAATGTATGTGCTAATTGCCCTGATTTAAATGTATGTGCTAATTGCCCTGATTTAAATGTATGCTCCATTATACACCCGACAAAATGTCCGCCACCCACCAGACATCAAGCCGAACCAAACCAGACCAAACCACACACCACATCGAGCACTTCCGTGCTCAGAAAGTGAGAAGTCGTATGCTAACACACCTACTCACCACACCACCACCACACAACACACAACACCACACCAGAAAGTGAGACATATTATGCCAACCCACCTACTCACTGTCTTGTGCTGTGCAGGGCATTGTCGAGAAGGAGGGTGTGATTGGTCTCTTCACCCGTGGTCTGGGCACGAAGCTCATTACTAACGGCATACAGGGAATCTTGTTTAGCGTCCTCTGGCGTCTGGGCCAGGTGCGATCACTTGAGAGGGGTGGGGGGGAGTTGGTGCGACCACTGGAAAGGGTGGGGGAGGGCTTGTTCCCCTTGTTGGTTGCTTAGGGTCTAGGGGAAAGAGCTTATTCCTCTTGTTGGTTGTTGGTTGGTTGTTGGTTGGTTGGTTGGTTGGTTGGTTGGTTGCTTATGGTATTGGGGGGAGGGTTTGTACCTCTTGTTGTTTGTTGGTTGGTAGCGTATGGTCGTGGGGATAGGGCTTGTTCCTCGTGTTGGTTGGTTGGTTAGTTGGTTGGTTGGTTGGTTGGTTGGTTGGTTGGTTGGTTGATTGGTTGGTTGGTTGGTTGGTTGGTTGGTACTCCCAAAGGGGGTCTATTCGCCTGCTTAATTTCTTAGAGATGTACGAATTCATTGTGAGACCTGTCTATAATTAATGTAATGCTGACATGGTTGGTTGTCGACTAACACGACCGGCATTGTTCTAACTCCAGGACTACATGGAGAAGCAGGAGAAGGAAAAGCTCGAAGCCGCTGACGCCGCCACAAAGAAGAAGTAAATCCATCGCCACGAGGGACATGACCCTGCATAGAGCTAAGCATGTTAGCATGTAGATGTAAATGTGGCAATATTTATTTAGCCATCATGTTATCATCAGGGTTGTTCAGGACGCTGCGTCCTCTGTCGCGGACGGAACGCCAGAGGGTCCACAGCGTCCTGAGACGCAACGTGGGGACTGGGGAGGGTCCGTTCTGTCCCAGACGCAGGTCCAGTGGGTTGGTTGCGTCGCAGACGGGTCGGTTCCGTCTCAGGACGCAGGCTATGCAATTGGTTGCGTCTCTGGAAGGAGGCTATACAATTGGTTCCGTCTCAGGAAGGAGAGATGGGGGTCCTCCTGACCCTGGTGATCATATGATATCATACAAATAGCATCATATGATAAGGTATATAAATTAGAACTTCAGCCTAGTCAGACTGCCGGCATCATATGATATCATATGATGACATGATATCATATAATATCATATTGGTGTTCCCTACACATTCTCCATTCCTGCTTCTTCTCCCTATCCTGCATTTCTGTTGAATAGAACCTTGCCTTTCATTCTAGATCCCTCTGGTCGCCTCGTCGCTGTTTTGCAGAGAGCCAGAAAGCCCCGCCGCCTCCGGGTGACAAACTAAAACTTCCCTGGAAATTGCTAGTCCAGACAAATCTAGCATACGCACCCTTTGAGGCAAAATTTCTTCTTGTAAAAAAGGGGAAGACCGTGAGTCATCTCATCATCTGTAAGTTCGATTCCAGAAATAGTTCGCAGCCAACAGCAATGATGAGAATGGCTTGATTCCCTTTACATCCGCCTTACATAAGCAGGATCAGATTCGTTCTATAGCACAGTTTAGAATGGGTTCCCACTGGCTGAACATAGAAAGAATGAGGGTGGTGGATAGAGGACACATCCCTCGTCAAATGAGACACTGTCAAATGTGTGGGTTCCGAAAACCTGAGGATGAAATGCGTATGTTTGAGTGCCCTTTTTATAATGATATTCGCCTCCGCTACCAGAAGCTTTTTACAGTTATTTGTAGGCATGTCCATGAGGATACCGACTTAACCGTATGGAATGTGGAATTCTGCGATTCCACATTCAGAACCTTTATGAATGAAAATGGCACTACGACTTTTTGGAGCAACCTAGCCGACTATCTTTCTACTTGTAGAAGAGCAAGACAGGAAGCCTTGGACTGCTTTGTGGCACCGTAATTTATTATCCCTTTTTTTTCTTCTTGTGACATCTCATTTCTTAGCTTCTTACCTCCGCCACTGTACGTGGTTGAGATCTGGGTCCTGCTCTAGGGGGTTTAATACCTACGCCACCAAAACGGTGGTTGAGTTTGGTTAGTTCGTCCTGGACACACCCCTGATGTAATGGGTTTTTTTGCTTTGTGGGTCCTTTTTCTTTTTGTTTAAACCTCTGAGTCTCATACACCCTCGCGGTGTCAAGTAGACTTTAACATGTAATGTAATGTAAACCAGGGTACTTCAGGAAGATGTTGGGTGAAATTCTTTCAATTGGCACAAGCAGGGGTTTGACGGGGGTTGAAATATAAAATGGAGTTGCCCAAATGCGGAAACAACATGTCTGATATACATACTTTCACGATTAAGAGATGGGCAAGATTAAGGTGTCATCTGAGGTCTGGTACTGGACTTCTACCATACAACTCAACAACTGTTGCCATTCTAGCTCTGAAGGTCACTGGGTTTATTCAGCCTGTCCGCAAGCAATACGAGCGATCTACAGTATGCTCAAACACATCTCATACACAGTAGTTGTCGTGTCCTGCAGTGGGCCTGCCGTTTCTACATGTTAGTGCCTGGTCCAACTGGAAGGGAAATTCTATAAAGAGAATCAGCAATGTTCCCCTAGAGGACTGACATCACCAACAGAAAGTTAGCTACCACAGGACAAGAATAACAATGGCTCGAAGATCGTTTGCCAACAATTGCTGACATCAGCACCAGAAAGTCAGCTACCACAGGACAAGAATAACAATGGCTCTAAGATCGTTTGCCAACAATTTAGCTCCAAACTTAAGGGATACACTGAGGCACACAAATAGATGTGGGCACCATCAGGGTACCACATGACGCACGCTAATCCGAGCTAGCGCGCAAGGTTTTGGACTGCGCGATTGACACATTTGTTTCGCAGATTTCCTTTTTCTGAGTCATAAGCGCAACCCAAAAGGAGGCAGTTGCGTCAAAAGCGCAACCCTATATGACAAATGTAGTACCCTGGGCACCATAGGGGCAAATATATGTGGGCAACAAAGGGAGAAATGGGCATCACTACGTATAAATATAGGTGGGACCCACAGGGGCACACAAATATGTCAAGACCGGCATATCGTATGATGATGACCAAAGGCGAGTATGATATCATATCAATTGCATCATATTTTTAATATATAATGATAACTTCAGCCTGATGGCAACATATGATATCGTACTGCCATTCCCTACAAATATGTGGGCATGCATGCATGCATGCATGCAACCCTGCTGCCAAAAAATATCCATCAGCTAGCCAGTCGCCTTGCCAACTGAAAACATCCATCAGCTAGCCAGTCGCCTTGCCAACTGAAAACATCCATCAGCTAGCCAGTCGCCTTGCCAACTGAAAACATCCATCAGCTAGCCAGTCGCCTTGCCAACTGAAAATATCCATCAGCTAGCCAGTCGCCTTGCCAACTGAAAATATCCACCAGCTAGCCAGTCGCCTTGCCAACTGAAAACAATTGGGTCGACCTCATACTCAAGCCTGGCTCGATGCGTTTACAGCTACAAGCCTGGCTCGATGCGTTTACAGCTACAAGCCTGGCTCGATGCGTTTACAGCTACAAGCCTGGCTCAATGCGTTTACAGCTACAAGCCTGGCTCGATGCGTTTACAGCTACAAGCCTGGCTCGATGCAGGGCCATGTCCCTCATGACGACGGATTTACTTCTTCTTTGTGGCGACGTCAGCAGCGGCGGCAGCTTCAAGCTTTTCCTTCTCCTGCTTCTCCATGTAGTCCTGGAATAAGAACAACGCCGGTCATGTTAGTGGACAAACAACCGTGCCATGCGGGGGGCCATCAAAACGTATGTGGGGAGGCGCACGCTGTTAATCGTCTCCGATTTGGTCGTAGACCCCGAAACCGTTGAAAAAAGTGGAAAAAAGTGTCAGGGGGCTGAGATATGAGGGGGGGTCCCAAAGGGGGGGGGGGGGGGGGGGGGGGGGGGGGGGGGGTCGAGGCCGATCATGTTAGTGGACAAACAACCGCGCCATGGTTACATTAATTACACAGGGTTTACACAGGTCCCACAATGGATTTGTGAATCTCTGCGGAATGAAGCAGGCAAATAGACCCTCTTTGGGAGCACCAAGCAAGCAAGCCACCAAGCAATGAGGGGAACAACCAAGCAAGTCCTCCCCTAACAGATATCTCACCTGGCATACATAATGAATTCCCCCCCTCTCCCCCTCCGCCCTCATTACATACCATTCATGGTACACTTATGGTCCTCAGCCAGACCATAGGCAAGCAACCAACAAGAGGAACAAGCCTTGTCCCAAAGACCACAAGCAACCAACCAACAACCAACAAGAGGAATGTGCCCTCTCCCAAAGACCACAAGCAACCAACCAACTAGAGGAATAAGCCCTCTCCCTGACACCAACAACCAATAAGAGGAATAAGCCCTCCCTCCAAGACCCTCAGCAAGCAACAAGGGGAACCAGCCCTCCCCCAGCCCTCTCCGGTGATCGCACCAACACTCCCCCACCCCTCTCCAGTGCTCGTACCTGGCCCAGACGCCAGAGGACGCTAAACAAGATGCCCTGCATGCCGTTTGTAATGAGCTTCGTGCCCAGACCACGAGTGAAGAGACCAATCACACCCTCCTTCTCGACAATGCCCTGCACAGCACAAGACAGTGAGTAGGTGGGTTAGTATACTATGCCTCACTTTCTGATGTGTGTGGTGTGGTTTGTGGTGTAGTGTGGTTTGGCTTGGTATGTGGTGGTGTGGTGGACGTTTGATGGTATGGTTGACTTTCTGATGTGGTGTGTGGTTTGGTTTGGTGGTGTGGTGGACATTTTGATGGTATGGTCAGGTATGGTGGACTTTCAGATGTGGTGTGTGGAGTGGTTTGTGGTGAAGTTTGGCATGGTTTGGTGTGGTATGCGGTGGTGTGATGGACAATTTGATGGTAATGTGGACTTTTTGATGTAATGTGTGGTGCAATACAGTGAGTTGGTGTGTTAGAATACTGCGTTGCCATTAAAGTGTATAGCTAATGCGAAAGCCGCAGAGAAATCGGCAACACCTTCTGGTGTAATTGGAGCATCAGTGACGCCTGCGTTCATTAGATTGTGTATCACTTTACTGTGTATCACTTTCTGAGCATGGAAGGGCACGAGGTGGTGTGTGGTGTGGTTAGGCTTGTAGTGTTGTGGTGGTGTGGTGTTGTTGTGGCGTAGTGGTGTGGTGAAGTTTGGCGTGTAGTGTTGTGGTGGTGGTGTTGTGTTGTGGTGTTGTGGTGGTGTGATGTAGTGGTGTGTGGTGTGGTTTGGCGTTTGGTGGAGTGGTGGTTTTTTTTGATAGGGTGTGGAATGGAGCATCCATCTTAGATTGTCAGGGATTTACATGAACATGACAAATATTACCCCACACTGTAGCCTCTTTCAGTGATTTACAATGGTCTAGTGGTAGACCAGATGGCCTAAAAATGAAGAGTCGGGGGTTCGACTCCCCCTTCGGTCGCTCTTGGCGTTGCAGGTCGTCGCCAACCGCGATGGTAGCTTGTCCAGTTGAGGTAGGAGACCGCTCCCCACCCGCGTACGACGGGCTCCCTTAACACCACGCCCCACCAGGCGTTCTCATTACCCCACACTGTAGTACTCAGTGGCTTTGATGGATTGCCTCTGTGCAAGCATACTGGCTGCCCCCGTAAACCTCACGCCTCATGATGAAGCATACTATTAATTTATTAATCAGTGGCACAGCAAAACGAAGTAAACAGATGCGCAAGTTTATTCCGCAGTTACATGACACTTGCCCAGCTAGTGGGCAGCTAATTACTTGCCCAGCTAGTAGGCAGCTAACTACTTGACCAGCATTACCATGGCTACGTAAAAAAGGAACAACGCAGACAAAAGGAAAAGACACCCCTTACTCCCTCAGCCCCCCAAAGGACCAATGCAAAGTTCTTCCACAAAAAACATGGAAATATCTAAGTACAAAACAAGACAAATGCCCTTCACATTAACCAGGACCCTAGCCATTCACTTGAACCCTATATCTGCCTACCTAGGACCCTCGCCATGCACTTATTCTAGCAAGGTATATTTTATTTCATTTGTCTCAATAGCCGGAGGTTTATGAACCCTATATATCTGCCCCAGGGCCCACCTTAGAACCAGGGTGTTAGTGTTGCCAATAAGGGAGCACCCAAACGTTTCAAGGAATTAAAAAAAACAGATTTAGGGGGGGAAAACGTAACAATCTGGGTGGTGTAAGTGACTAACTTGTGTTTATGAATAGGGACCCACCTTAACAATCTGGGTGGTGTAAGTGACTAACTTGTGTTAATGACTTAGGGACCCACCGTAATAATCTGGGTGGTGCAAGTGACTGACTTGTGTTTATGAATTAGGGACCCACCTTAACAATCTGGGTGTAAGTGACTGACACAGTGGAGGTCTGCTTAGCAGTCTTGACAACACGGATGGAGTTAGAGCAGCAGTCAGACACAAACGAGGAGCACCATCCAATGAAGGCGGAGCGCAGCAGACGAGGCTTCAACTCATCGTACTTGGGGAGCATCTCGTTCAGGGTGTTGTACTGCAGACAGGTGGGGGGGAAGGGTGGTGTGGGGGGTGCAGTTGGGGGTTACGGGTGGTGTGTGTTGGGGGGTCTGGGTGTGTTGGGGGTTACAGATGGGGTGGTGTGTGTGTTTGGGGCTACGGGTAGTGTGTGTGGGGGGTGGGGGTGGGGGTGGGGGTGGGGGGTTGCGGGTGGTGTGTGGGTACGGATGGGGTGATGTGGGGGGTGGGGGGTTCGGGTGGTGGTGGGGGTCAGATGGGGTGGTGTGTGGGGTGGGGGGGTCAGGTGGTGGGGGGTGGGGGGTAGTGTCCGACCCCTAGGCACGGCTGCTTCTCAACAAAGCCCGGAAGTGAAAAAAGCAAGCTACCAGAAAATGCACAGATAATTCTTACCATATCAGACCAGGAGGGTAGTGTCCACGACATGGCTGGTTCACTACAGAGCCAGGGCCGCACCACACCCTCCAACACCCACACCCTCCCACGCCCTCCCAAGTGGAAAAAGCAAGCGGCAACAATGCCCAGATAATTCTCAACAAAGCCAGGACAAGTAAAAAAAGCAAGCGTCCAAGAATGCACAGATAATTCTCGCCGTAGCCAGGACCACACCACACGCTCCCAAGTGAAAGAAAGCAAGCTACAAAAACTGCGCAGGTAATTCTTACCATAGCGAACCAGGGGTAGTGTCCAACGAAGGTTGCGGCAGAGGCAGCCAGAGCACCGTAACCAGGACCACACCACACACCCCGACACACACACCCTCTCGGGTGAAAAAAGCAAGCTACCAGAAAAGAAACAGATAATTATCACCATAGCGGATGGGTAAGTGTCCAACTAAGGCACAGCTGGTTCTCAACATAGCCAGGACAAGTGAAAAAAGCAAGCTACCAGAAAAAGCAAGGATAATTCTCACCATAGCAAACCAGGGGTAGTGTCCAACGAAGGTTGCGGCAGAGGCAGCCAGGGCTCCATGGAAGAGCACGGTGGGGCCACCAACCTTGATCTTGTTGCTCAGTGCAGCAAGGCCATTCTTACCCTCAACCTGGAGGGACAGGCATGGCTTGGTCAAACTTGGCATGGGTGGGGGGATGGATCCACGGGTGTGGGTGGGTGGGGGGGAGGATCCATGGATGGATGGATGGATGGGTCCATGGGTGGGTGGAGTGGGGATGGGGGTGAGGGATCCATGGGTGTGGGGTGGGGGGATGGGTGGATGGATTCATGGTATGGGGGGGGATCTATGAATGGATGGATGGGGGGGGGGGGGGGAGGATCCACGGGTGGATGGATCCATGGGTGGGTGGAGTGGGGGTGGGGGTGAGGGATCCATGGGTGTGGGGTGGAGGATGGGTGGATGGATCCATGGGTATGGGGGGGGATCTATGAATGGATGGATGGGGGAGGGGGGGGGGGGGGAGGATCCACGGGTGGATGGATCCATGGGTGGGTGGAGTGGGGGTGGGGGATCCATGGGTGTGGGGTGGGGGGATGGGTGGATGGATCCATGGGTATTGGGGGGGATCTATGAATGGATGGATGGGGGGGGGGGGGGGAGGATCCACGGTTGGATGGGTCCATGGGTGGGTGGAGTGGGGGTGGGGGTGAGGGATCCATGGGTGTGGGGTGGGGGGATGGGGGGATGGATCCATGGGTATGGGGGGGGATCTATGAATGGATGGATGGGGGGGGGGGGGGGGGGGGGAGGATCCACGGGTGGATGGTCCATGGGTGGGTGGAGTGGGTGTGGGGGTGAGGGATCCATGGGTGTGGGGTGGAGGAATGGGGTGAATGGATCCATGGTATGGTGGGGATCTATGAATGGATGGATGGGGGCAGGGGAGGGGGGAGGATCCATGGGATGGATGGATCCATGGGTGGGTGGAGTGGGGGTGGGGGGTGAAGGATCCATGGGTGTGGGTGGTTGGATGGGTGGATGGATCCATGGTATGGGGGGGGGATTCTATGAATGGATGGATGGGGAGGGGGGGGGGGGGAGGACCACGGGTGATGGTCCATGTTGGGTGGAAGTGGGATGTGGGTGAGGGATCCATGTGTGGGGTGGTGGGGATGGGTTGATGGATCTGGGTATTGGGGGGATCTAATGAATGGATGGATGGGGGGGGGGGGGGGTGGGGGGGGGTGGGGGTTGGGGGGGGGGTTGTGGGGGGGGGGGGGGTGTTTTTTTGGGGTGGGTTGTTGTGTTTGGTGTTTGGGGTGGGGGTGTGTGTGGGGGGGGGTGTGGTTAGGGGTGGGGTGTGGGGTGGGGGGTTGGCGGTTGGTGCGTGGTTTTTGTGTTGTGTTTTTTTGTTGTTTTGTGGGGGGGGGGGGATCCACGGGTGGCTGGGTCCATGGTGGGTGGGAGTTGGTTTTGGGGGGAGGGGATCCATGGGTGTGTGTGGGAGATGGGTGGATGGATCCATGGGAATGGGGGTGATCTATGAATGGATGATGGGGAGGGGAGGGAGGATCCATGGATGGATGGATCCATGGGTGGTGAGTGGGGGGGTGAGGGAATCCATGGGTTTGTGGGTGGGGGGATTGGTGGATGATCCATGGGTATGGGGGGGTAGGGGGGGGATCTATGAATGGATGGATGGGGGAAGGGGGGTGGGGGGGGAGGATCCACGGGTGGATGGATCCTTTGTGGTGGAGTGGGGGTGGGGATCCATGGGTGTGGGGTGGGGGTATGGGTGGATGTAATCCCTGGTATTTGGGGGGATCTATGAATGGATGGATGGGGGGGGGGGGGGGGATGATCCACGGTTGGATGGATCCATGGGTGGGGTGGAGTGGGGGTGGGGGTGAGGGATCCATGGGTGTGGGGTGGGGGGGTGGGGGGATGGATCCTGGGTATGGGGGGGGGATCTATGAATGGATGGATTGGGGGGGGGGGGGGGGAGGATCCCGGGTGGATGGGTCCATGGGTGGGTGGAGTGGGTGTGGGGGTGAGGGATCCATGGGTGTGGGGTGGGAGGATGGGTGGATGGATCCATGGGTATGGGGGGGGATCTATGAATGGATGGATGGGGGAGGGGGAGGGGGGGGAGGATCCATGGATGGATGGATCCATGGGTGGGGTGGAGTGGGGGTGGGGAGTGAGGGATCCATGGGTGTGGGGTGGGGGGATGGGTGGATGGATCCATGGGTATGGGGGGGGATCTATGAATGGATGGATGGGGGAGGGGGGGGGGGGGAGGATCCACGGGTGGATGATCCATGGGGGGTGGAGTGGTTTGTGGGTGATCCCATGGGTGTGGGGTGGGGGATGGAGTGGATGGATCCATGGGTTATTGGGGGGATCTATGAATGGATGGATGGGGGGAGGGGGGTGGTAGGATCCACGGTTGGACTGGAATCCATGGGGGGTGGGCGTGGCCTGGTGGGTGGGTGGAGGATCCATGGGTATGGGGGGGGATCTATGAATGGATGGATGGGGGGGGGGGGGGGGGGGAGGATCCACGGGTGGATGGGTCCATGGGTGGGTGGAAGTGGGTGTGGGGGGGTGAGGGATCCATGGGTGTGGGGTGGGAGGATGGGTGGATGGATCCATGGGTATGGGGGGGGGATCTATGAATGGATGGATGGGGGAGGGGGAGGGGGGGAGGATCCATGGATGGATGGATCCATGGGTGGGTGGAGTGGGGGTGGGGGGGTGAGGGATCCATGGGTGTGGGGTGGGGGGATGGGTGGATGGATCCATGGGTATGGGGGGGGATCTATGAATGGATGGATGGGGGAGGGGGGGGGGGGAGGATGGATCCATGGGTGGGTTGGGAGTGGGGGGTGGGGATGAGGGATCCATGGGTGTGGGGTGGGGGGGATGGGTGGATGGATCCATGGGTATGGGGGGGGGATCTATGAATGGATGGATGGATGGGGGAGGGGGGGGGGGGGGGGAGGATCCACGGGTGGATGGATCCATGGGTGGGTGGAGTGGGGGTGAGGGATCCATGGGTGTGGGGTGGGGGGATGGGTGGATGGATCCATGGGTATGGGGGGGGATCTATGAATGGATGGATGGATGGGGGAGGGGGGGGGGTGGGGGAGGATCCACGGGTGGATGGATCCATGGCTGGTGTTTATGGTGGTGGACTTATTTTTCATCACATCACTTGGACCAGAAAAACGTCATTTATTAGAGAAGACAAAAATCATTTATTATACCAGGAAAAAAAACCTGCATGGTTATCTTGCATGCATCAATGGCATGAGAGCAATTTTAGGTGATATGGTTAAAGTTCATAAGTGTAGGTACAAATCAGCCAACGTTTTCATTTTTTCGCATAGACCAAAAAAACTTCACTGGACAGAAAAACACACCTATCTCCATAGGTGCCTAAGTCCGAAAACGCCCTCAGTCGATACAAGAATGTGATACAGAGCCGCACATGACCCAAACTGCTCGGAATCGAATTCTGTCTTTCTCATATTGTTTGCGAAGGTGTCAGCTATGCGCGCAGCTACTTTTTGTCCGCGTTCGCATCTGGTCGCGAGCAGTCTTGTCCGGCAGGCCGGTGGCAGTACATGAGATGTGCGATAATTAGTGATACAAATCCAGATAGCGTCGGATTCGAGGCCGCGCGAGCTATTCCGAAGAAAGGTACCTCAGGACGAAAGGCTTATCGAACCCCTACTACAAGGTCAGAGGCTGCGCATCAGCCTTGGCCTCGGAATGATAGTCTTGCATGCATCAATGGGCATCAGAGCAATTTTGAGTTATGTGGTTAAAGTTTATGAAAGTATAGATAGTAGACCAGAAAAACTTCACTAAGACAGAAATACACACCTGCATGATAATCTTGCATGCATCAATGGGTATGAGGGAAATTTTAGTTTATGTAGAAAGATGAAGATCATAGTTAATAGGGTATAGATATAAATTAGCTTCAAACTTAATTTCTTTACTTCGACCAGAAAAACTCAACTTATTATGTGTGACCAGAAAAAATCATTTATTAAGACAGAAAAACGCACCTGCATGATCGTCTTGCATGCATCGATGGGCATGAGGATAATGCGGAAGGCGGCAGCACCAGCAGATGCAGCAACTGTCTTGAGTGCGGGGGGTATGTCCACGTCCTCCAGACCAGCCAGCACACCGGTGTTGGCAGCAGTGTCACCGAAACGACTCAATGGGCCCTGTTGGTGTTTGTGGCAAAGTATTGGTGTTTGTGGCAAAGTATTGATGTGTGTGGCAAAGTATTGGTGTGTGTGGCAAAGTATTGGTGTGTGTGGCAAAGTATTGGTGTGTGTGGCAAAGTATTGGTGTGTGTGGCAAAGTATTGGTGTGTGTGGCGAAGTATTGGTGTGTGTGGCAGAGTATTGGTGTTTGTGGCTAAGTATTGGTGTTTGTGGCTAAGTATTGGTGTTTGTGGCTAAGTATTGGTGTTTGTGGCAAAGTATTGGTGTTTGTGGCAAAGTATTGGTGTTTGTGGCAAAGTATCGGTGTTTGTGGCAAAGTATTGGTGTGTGTGGCAAAGTATTGGTGTGTGTGGCAAAGTATTGGTGTGTGTGGCAAAGTATTGGTGTGTGTGTTGGTGGCAAAGTATTGGTGTTGGTGGCACAGTATTGGTGTGTGTGGCACAGTATTGGTGTGTGTGGCAAAGTATTGGTGTGTGTGGCAAAGTATTGGTGTTTGTGGCTAAGTATTGGTGTTGGTGGCAGTATTGGTGAATCGACTAATGGGCCCTGTTTGGTGTTTGGTGCAAAGTATTGGTGTTGGTAACAAAATAGTGTTGTTGTTACGTGTTGTTGTTACGTGTTGTTGTTAGTGTTGTTGTTGCGTGTCGCTGGAATGACAAAATAGTGTTGTTGTTATACACAGAATAGTGTTGTTGTTACACACAATAGTGTTGTTGTTAGTGTTGTTGTTACGTGTTGCTGAAACGACTGAATAGGCAATGTTTGGTGTTTGTGGCAAATTGTTGATGTTGGCAGCAATGTCGCCGAAACGACTAAATGGGCCCTGTTTGGTGTTTGTGGTTTAGTATTGGTGTGAAGCATAGCACAGGGAGCGGGAAAGCAAAGCAAAGCACAGCACAGGGAGGAAGAAAGCAAAGCACATGCAGCGATGAAAACAATGTAAAGGGGCGAACAGCAGCATGTACACTAGGTGCACATGGTACAGAATGCACAAGGTAAATTCACTTGCAAAATTCAATGCACAATTCACTGCAGAGATCACAAAACAAGTTACCTGGGGTTCTGCACTTCGGGAGGGAGGGAGGGAGAGGAAGAGGGAGAAGAAGAAGAGAGAGATGAGGGTGGAAGGGTAGGGAAGGGAGAGTAAGAGGAAAGGGAGAGGGAGGGAGTGAGGGAAGGAGAGGGGAAGTGAGGGAGAGGAGAAGTAAGGAGGGAGAGAGGAGGGAGGGAGGGAGGGAGGGAGGGAGGGAGAGGGGGGGGGGGGGGAAGGAGAGAGAGGGGAGGGAAAGAGAGGGGAAGGAGAGAGGAGGAGGGAGGGAGGGAGGGGGGGGGGAAGGAAAGAGAGGGGAGGGGGGGAGGGGCACTCACCTGGATGAGAGCAGGTGCCAGGCCCTGGTAGAAGCGAGGGATACCACCTTGGCTGTACAGGGTGCTCAAGGCCTGAGTGATGGTTCCACCGTAACGGTACTGCAGAGTGAAAGAAGGTACAGTAAGTGGGCATGCCAATATCTATCCAATACAGAGCATATGTCTGTGCAACACATATGTGCCAGTAGACAACGGCTGCATATACCTGACCAACAGACACCAGAATGACGGACATATGCATCTAGTCAACTGCCAATATCAATAACAACAACAACAACAAAAAGTTAACAAAAGTCTACACAATTTACATGATTATTTCATACATTTTGCAATTTCTGTTGCGCACGCGATCTCCATAAATAGCTTGGAGGCTGCCGAGGAAGCCGCCAAGGCGGTGGACAGGTGGGTGCCTGCACTGCTCCTCTTTTCTGATACAGATCAAGGGCAGGGATAAGATGCTGCCTATAAGCTGCTATACTTAGCCCACAATAAAAGCATCTGTGTTGGCTCGGATATTGGCTTGCATTTTTCATTCAGGAGGTGGGTCTCCCAACACAAACCAGCAACACCAAGGATTGCCACTCCTGCAAAAGAGTAGGTGCACGTATAAGGGCCAGATGACACCAATCCTACACACAGCTAATTTGGGGGGTCGTCTAAAACCCTTAATTGGGCTTGCAAGGGAGCCTTATGGGTGAGACGGGTGCCGAAGGGGGGTTGGCCCGGCTGGTGGCAGGTGGCCAGTTTCAAGTTGTGAAAGGACTTTCACCCCAGGAGGTGGGTCTCCCGACATAAACCAGTAGCCCAGAGGATTCAGTTCGAATGGCGTTGCCACTCCTATAATAAAGTAGGCGCGATTTTGTGTGCCCCCCGTCCCACCCTCCACTTCCCCTCCTGTCACCACCACCCCAACTCCCCTGTCCCTGCTAGGGTCTCTTGCAAAATCGGGCGACTCAGCTTCATCAACTTCCCTCTCTGAGAGGAAAAGAGGGATGAGCTGGACAGCATCAGGATAGAGGAGCTCATCTCAAGCTTCAGGCAGGTTAGCCACAAGAACAATCAAAGGGGGGATGCTGGATTAATTAATAAATTACTTCAATTTCATTAATTAATTAATTAATTAATTAATTAATTGATTAATTGATTAATGACTTCAATTTTTATTCTAAGCCACATACCCGCACCCGCCCCCAAGGGCTGTTAAGAGTGGTAGGTAGAAAGCAATGTTGGGCCATTTAAGCATAACAAAAACTTGTTTACCACATATGTACACCGTTAGCGATAATTTCCGCTAACATATAGCGGGGGGGGGGGGGGGGGGGGGGGGGGGGGGGGGGGAAGCCCTGGTCCTGTGACTCCTCACTCCTGTCAGGGCGTGATCCAGTGGAATTCCTCCAAGGATGAAACTTACTACCGGTCCAGACTACCGAGCAACTACTTCTCTTGCTAACATTAGATTCCCACTAACAGCGCAAATCGAACCCCTGACGTTAAATGGTTATTGTTAAGAGTGGTGGATAGACCATTCTTGATCTCATTTCGCTATTTTTCTCCATAGCTTAGTAGTTCGCTATGTTTTTTTGTTAAGCCCACTAATATACCTTTTCTTTCGCTCTTTTGAGTATCTCCCCTTGTAATCTTCTTCTTCTTCTTTCGAGGTTACCTCCTGGACCAGGTTCCGAGGGGTATTTGGCCTAAAACCTCACTGTTATAAAACTGTCCAGCTGCTCCGGCGCTGTACGGTCTCGGCATTGATTTTTGCTTAGTGTGAAATCGCAGGAAGCCAGCTAATAATATCCTATCACTCAATTATGGGCGGTCGAATGTCAGTCAATTATCAGGGTTCAAAGTTTAACTTGTCAATGGTCGGTCAATGGTCAGGGTTCAAAGTTCCCTGATTTTTCCTGGGATCGGCCTCGACCGCCATTTTTTAGGCTGGTTGGGTGGGCGGGTGTCGAGGGCAAAAGCTGGAATTCCGACAACATTAGGTCCTTTTCAGCTGCTTTTCAGGAACGTGTCTCGTACATTTCCGTCTTGCAGACTTGTCATCTGCTTCTATTCAGTTTTTGAATAATGTCTTCTGAGCTGCAAGCCGTGCAGTTCACCTTTAGTGATGCGTCCACCACCAGCCTGCAACTGGGTCGCAGCCAGAGGTTGAGCATGAGCTCTGGGGACAGGATGGGAAGCCTGGCGCTGGGCAAGACCCGCTTCTCTGTCGCGTCTGCTCATCTGCCAAGGGCAAGTCTCTGGTGATGATGCGCCCCGCAGGGATGCCCAAACCTCTTCGCATCCATTAGCATCGCCCTGCCCCTTGCCTCTGCCAGCGCTGCCTCCAAGCCTACCAAGGGCGCTGCCAAGGTAGCAAACGAGGCTCCTACGAAAAAGAAGACTCTCAAGGAGATCGTCGACTACGCTGGAAAGCGCGCTCTGTCCGGAGGCATTCCAGGCATGGTTTGCCATGGGAATGCAGGTTTTGACTCTGATGTGACTGAGGTGAGGCACTTGACTGCAATTCGTGCGCCCGCTTATGGGAGACGCTTAGTATCCATCCAATATTTGAGCTTGGGTAGTCTAAACCGCAATGGGCCGTTTTAATTGATGCTTGATCTGGTTATGCAAGTCGATGCCATTAGATCTTTGCTTGCGCTTTCGACGTATGAAATATCATGCACAGGGCTGAACTGGTCGCTTGTGAATCCTGAACAGTGAAGATCTGAATGCCCTTTCCCACCACTGTTGCCCACGCAGGACCACCATCAACTACCAGGTAGGAGGTCTGCGCACATGACCGCCCCATTCTCCTCGTACCGATCAGCGATTCTGATGCCTAGGCGACTATTTATCGCCGCCCCTCACGATTCTCCGCTGCTGCCCTCCTGGTCACATGAGACTGGTCGACACTTCATGTAGTTCTAGTACTTAGCCAGCTGTTTGTATTATATTGTATGTGCGGCCGGACCCCACCGAACTGGCGAGATTGAATAGTCGGCTCGCAGCCGCGAGGGGTTCGGTAGGAGGGGTAGCGTTTCTGGGGGGGGCTGTGGACTGTAAACTGTGCGGAGTGGGCTGTGCGGAGCGTGCTGCCGAGATTAATGCGTGGGTAGGAACAACGGTTGTGGAATGCTGCAATACCGTACGCGCAGCCTAAAATGGCAAGATTACAAGTTGGCAAAAACCGTTTTTGTCAAAAAAACGGTGTCGAACAATTGCCTAGCATGGATGCATAACATGGCCAAAGTGGTTTTTATACCTGATCAAAATGAGTTGAGTTTAGACGTAATAAACAGTTGGAAAAGGGTGTTTGGACCATATGTTCCTGTACAAGTTGACATATGGTACCCCGCCCGGGAGGGCGGGAGAGAGAGTGAGACAGAGAGAGTACGTAATTACTCCATGGTTTTTGTTACCCTGTGGGTTTTGAGTACTAATCAGGTATTTAAGTCTATCGTTTGTTATAGTTTAGATTCAAGTTGTGTTTAGCGTTGGTTTTTATTAGTAATTTCAGTTGGTAGTAGTCATTCCCGTTTGTAGTAGGGTTGTCCACGACTCCACTGTGCCTTGTGTATCCTCCGGTCGCTGTCGGCGTATGGAGATTGCTGTTCGTCCCGCCGATGCGAGGAATCCGTCTGTTTATTTGATTTCGTTGAGTATGTGGACATGATTATAAAAAGTGTGGGAGTGTAGTTAAGTCAAATCAACTGCCTTTGTACGGCTTTGGATAAGTAAAATCCCTACCAACATGCGTTACCAGTAATAACAACAGTAGGTAACCCTGACCATGCTTGAATCGCCCGGCCCATTAGAGCAAAAGCCTTTCAAATCCAGAGTTATTCTGCACTCACGGCATTGGTTAAGAAAACAGTAGAGATTGGCATACTGAGAGACGTGCAGGTGTTTCAAGGAGTTGTGTTGGTAAACGACGTGTTGGAATTCGCTACCCCCCGTCTTCGTCCCCCCCAAGATTACTGGGCACAGAGAGCCAGTAGCGAGGACCCAGCCGGGCTCAGTATCTACTCTAATTCGTTGGCAAAGGGTCGTTTGCAAGTCACGTTTGCCAAGACGCCGCGTGTACGGCTAGCATGAAATAACCTCAGGCATGCTTGTATCGGCGAGGCTGCGGCTGTCCGCGGACATTTAAGTTGCGTTCTGGGGACGTGCGCAAGACAACGCGTGGCTGTGCGAACACTACGCGTGGCGGGGCGAAGGGCAACAAGGGGGTGGGCGAGGCCGGCAGCAGACGGGGCCGGATGCGGCACATAACGCGAGGCGACCGCGAGCGGACGGGGGCGGGGGGGCGACCACGAGGCGGCACGGAAGGAAGCGGCGTGTACACGGGGGCCAGGAGTAAGAGAGCGAGAGCCCGAGGGCGCGTCGAGGCGAGGGAGCGAGGCAGGCAGGCCCAGGCGAGGCTGAGGCTGAGGTAGGCGATGCTAGTCGGCCAGGCTAGGCGAGGCGAGGGCGGTAGTTGAGGCTGAGCGCAGGGCGAGGCGAGGCGAGGAAGGGAGCTGGCAGGCGAGGCGAGGCGACGCGACGCGACGCGACGCGATCGGACTCGACGCGACGCGCGCGACGCTACGCGACGGAGGACGGACTCGACGCTACGCGACTCGACTCGACGCTACGCGACGAGAGCTACTCTCCTTCTGACGCTACCGATACTCTACTATACGCGTACGTCGACGCACTCGACGGCGAGTAGACTCGCCTCGACCACTGCGGTATACTCTACGGGTACGCTACTCACTCTACTCTACTCTAATCTACGCGACTCTATCTACTCTACTCTACTCGACTCTCCTCTACTCTATTTACTTACGCTATTCGCTTACTCTACTTTACGATACTCTACTTGACTATGGTTGCATCAATCCCTTGTCCAGATGCACTCAGACGTTGTACCAAATTGCATCGATACCCTGGTTATTGTACTCGTGTGAAACCCTTTCAGTGAACCTCAAGTGGTTCTGCAGTGGTACCAAATCGCTTTGAGGGCTGCAGGGCGGAGGTTCGATTCCCCCTGAGCGTTGCAGGGGTTGTTTAACCCGATGGTAGCTTTCCGCTTGCAGGGTAGAAGTCCGCTCTCTCCCACGACGGACAGGTTCCCTTAACTAACCAAGCCCCACCAGGCGTTATCATTATCATTGGTATACTGTGAAGGCAGCGCTCAATTTTCCATGGTGTTTGTAACTGTTGTTCAGAAGGCATGCAACCGTTCTCGCTCAATTATTTTCAATGCTGATTAACTCTGTTGGTTTCGTGCATGCAACCGTCGCTGATCGACAATGTAAAAGTGTTCAGATTCAGTAAATGTTGGCACAAATATCCGCGCAATGTTTTTTTCATGCCTGTGAGCAACGGTTGTTGAGATGCATTTAAATGGAGGCCCACATTCATGCAACGTCCCTTAGATGCATGCAACCGCTCGCCTTTCTTTCCCCCGAAGCACGTTAACATGTTCAGAGTGCGAGCAGTAGCTCATTGAACAAGGGTTACTACATCTCATTCTCGGTGCTTTGATTTTGGTTTGTAGTTGTGAAAAGGATTTCACCAGGTGCTAAGGGTAGGTCCCAACCAAAACCGAGTCGGGATCAGCGCAGATTATATGATGTTGACCAAAGTCGAGTATAATATCATATGATATCACACAAATTGCATAATATGATATAAATGGTAACTTTGGCCTAGTCAGACTGCCGGCATCATATGATATCATGATATTATGCACGTAACCGTTGTTTACATGCATGTAACTGTCCTCTTGTCCAGGAAAGTTGTCCTTCAGATCTTTGAAACAGATAGATGTACTGATGCATGCAACCGTTGTCAGACGCACAACACTTTGTCAGACGTACAATGCAACCGTTGTCAGATGCAACCGTTGTCGACGCCAATGCACCCGTGTTCCGACGCCACCACACGTTGTCAGAATGCAACCGTTGTCAGACGCAAGTGATTTTTACTTACATGCATGCTTCCTATCACGGTTGGGCAAGTCCCTTGAGCCAGGTTGGCCTACCCCTGGACTGTAATACATACACCCACATGCAACCGTCGCTGAGATGCATCATATGATAATTCAGGTCCGTGGAATTGTCGCTCAGATGCATGTAACTGTCCTAGCATCCGGGACCTGTGGATTAGATTTTTGTCATTGATGCACTGATGCACGAAACATTGTCAGATGCACAGAACTGTGTTCATATGTATGTAATCGTCGTCAGATGCTTGCAAATGTAGTTTAAATGTGTGCAATTGTAGTTTAATTGTATGCAACTGCAGTGTTAATGTATGCAACTGTAGTTTAAATGTATGCAACTGTAGTTTAAATGTATGCAACTGCAGTTTAAATGTATGCCAACTGTATTTAAAATGTTGTTGCAGTGCAGATGTATGCTACGTTTCTTCAAAAGCATGGTACCGTTGTCATTTCTGTGGAAATATAGTTCAGAACCTTGACACCGATGTACTTGTGCAAGAGTTGCTCAGATGCATACGACATTTATCCAGATGCATGTAACCGTTGTTCATAAGCATTACCTGCTAATTGGGTCTATGCAAGTATTGTTCAGGTGCATACGACAATTGTCCAGATGCATGTAACTGTGTTCAGATGCATGTAACTGCCATTCAGACATATGAGCACGCCATTCATATCCACACAAATGCTGCGTAGATACATGAAGTGGTAATCAGGTCCATGCAACAATTGCCCAGATGCATACGACAGTTGTATAGATGCATATGACAGTTGTCTAGATGCATACGACAGTTGTGTAGATGCATATATCTGTCATTTTGGAGCCTGTTGGTCAGATATATGCAGCCGTTGTCTACTGGCACGTATGTGTTGCCCAGACATATGTTCGGGTTGGATATGGTCATGGTCTGTGTTGGTGTACTGGCCATGGTTGGACATGGGGTAATTGTGGCCACGGCTGGTTTTAAGTACTAGTGTAGTTCCTAGTTCTAGTTTCTAGTGCTAGTGCTAGTGGAATAGTTCTTATGGCACAGACTTGGCTTTAATTTTGCACGCATACTTTCAAACTTCCGTTTCTTCACAGCACTACACTGTTGCACCATCACGCCTATCTAGGCAGTGTAGTACAACCATGCCACTTACTGTACCTTCTTAACTCTTGCACCGAGAAAGGCTGGAAGGGACGGAATAGAAGAACGGAAGCTGAAGGGAGAAAACGGGAAACGACACAATTGGGACGGGAGAAAGAGAGCCACGCCCTCTTCGTGAACCAGAATAAGGCGGTAAGTGTAGCGGCCCAAAAATCAGGAGAGCAGGAAGGGGAGGGCAAACCAGAAAAAGAAACAAGAAACAAAAAAAAATACGAAGAAACAACGGAAACGAGAGAGACAAGGGAAACAAAAAAACAAAAGAAAAAACCAGAAAAGAAAAGAGAAGAAGGAAAGCAGAAGAAAAAAACGAAGAAAAAGAAAGAGAGATAGGAAAGAAACAGAAAAGGGGAGAGCAAAGGAAAGGGGGAAGGGAAAAAAGAAAAGGAAAAAAAGAGGAAAAGAGACCGTAAATCTTCCAATGAAGTAATATAAACCGAACCCCTTTACATCTTCATACAAACCCCCCCCCCCCCCCCCCCCTCCCCCATCTCCTGCCCCCTGCCATGATGAACACCCTGTACAGCCAATGGGTGGCATCTACCAGGGCCTGGCACCTGCTCTCATCCAGGTCAGAACTTGAACTTGGTTACATGGTTGAACTTAAACTTGGTTGCATGGTTGAACTTGAACTTGGTTACATGGCTCCAGCCAGCAATTTATCTGCATGCAATATTCGGCAGTAGAGCTCTCCCCCGCACCCCCCTCCCCTCCCCCCCCCCCCCCCCCACCCCACCTCTCCCCCTCTCTCCCTCTCTCCTCTCCCTCTCTCTCCCTCCCTTCCCTCTCCCCTCACCTCCCTTCCTCCCCCTCTCCCTTCCCCCCTCCCTTTCCCTACCCTCTTCCCCCCTATCCTTCCCCACATCCCCTCTCAAACAACAGTAGACAGCCGTTATCCCTCCCTAGCTTATGACCTTTTAGCAGCACTGTGTATTCTCCCAGTGCATAGTTCACTAAGCACAACGCTGTGTATTCACCCAGTGCACAGGTCACTTAATCACAAAACGCTATGTACACAGAACACATGTACCGTGTTTGGCGATCTGTCTGAACTACACCGCTACTAACTCAGCTACAAAGAGAAACATTAAAGGACTTAATGGAGGAAAATGTCCACGGGTGAAGTTGGCTTTCTGCCTGGCCTATTATGATAACCTTTCAACATGGCCCATTCAACACAAATCATTTCCTACAAACAGGGCCAATTGACTTCCTTGACTATGTCAAGCCAAGTGCACATTTGGAGTCCAGTTGGGCACCAGAAAAAATGTAACCATCACCATCATCCTCCTCATCCTCATCCTCATCCTCATCCTCATCCTCATCCTCATCCTCATCCTCATCCTCATCCTCATCCTTATCCTCATCCTCATCCTCATCCTAATCCTCATCCTTATCTCAATCCTCATCCTCATTCTCATCCTCAATCTCTCATCCTCATCCTCATCCTCATCCTCATCCTCATCCTCATCCTCAATCCTCACCATCACCATCACCATCACCATCACCATCACCATCACCATCACCATCACCATCACCATCATCTCATCCTCATCCTCATCCTCATCACTCTCCCCTCCTCATCCTCATCCTCATCCTACATCCTCAATCCTCACCATCACCATCACCACACCATCACCATCACCATACCATCACCATCACCACATCACCATCACCATCACCATAACCATCACCATCACCATCACCATCATCACCATCACCATCATCACCAAAAAACGGCAACCATCATCCATCATGCAAAATGTAATCATCATCATTGCCATCATCATCATCATCATCATCATCATCATCATCATCATCATCCTCATCCTCATCCTCATCCTCATCCTCATCCTCATCCTCATCCTCATCCTCATCCTCATCCTCATCGTCATCGTCATCATCATCATCATCATCATCATCATCGTCATCATCTTCATCTTCATCTTCATCTTCATCTTCATCTTCATCATCATCATCATCATCATCATCATCATCATCATCATCATCATCATCATCATCATCATAATCAAGTCCCCATCGAACACCAATACTTTGCCACAAACAACAAACAGGGCCCATTGAGTCGTTTCGGTGATACTGCTGCCAACACCGGTGTGCTGGCGGTTCTCGAGGTCGTGGATATTCCCCCCGCACTCAAGACAGTTGCTGCATCTGCCGGTGCTGCCGTCTTCCGCATTGCTCTGATGCCCATTGATGCGTGCAAGTCTATCATGCAGGTGTGTTTTTGTGGTCTAATATTATTCTTGTCTAATATTATTCTGGTCGAAGTGAAGAAGAAAAAAAACTTTAAAAACAATGAAATATTTTTAAAAAGTGTTTTTCTGGTCTATCTCTGAGATACGTGAAGAAATGTATTTGTTAGATAATTTGTATCTATTATTCATAAACTAAGATCTTCATAAACTAAAATTGCCCTCCTGTCCATTGGTGCATGTGAGATTACCATGCAGGTGTGTTTTTCTGCCGCAAGTGCATTGACCATGTCTACAAATTGTATGTCTATGTTTCATACGCATTTACTACATTTATGTTTTATATGTCTGTATCGAATGTATATATTGTGCGGATGTATGTTTGTCATAGATCTTTTTGCGTTGGAATCGTGTTGTAGGGTTGTTGGTCATGCATCAAAGTTATTGAAGATGCGAGCACTGACATGCAGGCGGCCAGTGATTTTATTCAAATCTGGAAGTTTTTCTTTCTAGTTATATGGTTGTAGGCCTTCTCCAGGGACAGAGTTTTAAGTGCTATTATAGTTTGTATAGCTTTTTTAGCAATTTAGGGGCGCATTTTAGCCAACCACCCCACCCCACCCACCCAACCCCCCGAAAAACCCTTTTGTAGCAATAATTTTGCTTAAACGGGTCAAAACTAGCAATCGCTAGATAAAGAGGGGGGGAAATCCCCAAGGCGGCATATATTCAAAATATTCAGATGTTCACAGGTCCAAATTAAAAATGTCAGAAATGTTTGGTCGCTTCATGTAAACAATGTACCTTTGACCCCCCAATCTCTTGGCATTATTATCTAGGCATTGGGACTGCCTTACATGTACATGTGCATCGGGCGCATTGGCGATGCTAAGTAACAATGTGTTCCCATGAAAGGTAACCTGGGCATGTCCTGCTTTCGTCGTATAACATTTGTCTCGCTCATGTGGTCTGTCCTTGGTCCGTAGTTCCGCGTATTTTGTGACGGGTGTAACAGAAACGACGGAGCTTTCGTCGTATAACATTTGTGTCGCTCATGTGGTCCGTCCTTGGTCTGTAGTTCCGCGGTTTTGTGACGGTGGTAAACAGAAGCCGACGAGCGTTCGTCGTAAATAACATTGGTGTCCCGTTCCATTGTCCGTCCTTTGTCTGTAAGTGGTCCGCGTAATTTTTGTGACGGTGTAACAGAGCGACGGAGCTGTGTCGGATAACATTTGTGTCGCTTCATGTGGCCGTTCTTGGTGTAGTGCCGCTATTTTGTGACGGGTGTAACGGAAGACGGAGCTTTCGTCGTATAACATTTGTGTCGTTCATGTGGTCCGTCCTTGGTCTGTAGTTCCGCATATATGGTGACGGGGGTGTAACAGAAGCGACGGAGTGTTCGTCGTATACCATTTGTGTCTCTCATGTGGTCTTTCATTGGTCCGTAGTTCTGCGTATTTTGTGACGGGTGTAACAGAAGCGCCGGAGCTTTCGTCGTATACCATTTGTGTCGGGCTCATGTGGTCTGTCATTGGTCCGTAGTTCCTCGTATTTTGTGACAGGTGTAACAGAAGCGACGGAGTGTTCGTTGTATACCATTTGTGCTCTCAATGGGCCGTCCGTGGGGTCTGTATTTCCCGTGTAGTTGTGACGGTGTGTAACAGAAAGCGCTGGGGATAAGTCCGGGTCCGATAGAACCTTGTAGTCCTGAATCAAGTTTCCTACTGTTCATGATTTCATTTTTTTGTGTTTTCACAGGTGGTTGGGTTCCGTTTAATTTTCCGTTTTTGTTCGTTGATTTCCACTTTTGTAATTTTATTGGTTATGGACAGAAACGTTCATACACTCTTAGTCATGCTAAAAGCTTTACCTCCAGACCCATGCATCTAAATGCATTACCGGTATTAAGCTCATCCAAATCATGCACCCATCCATCCACCCATAGATCTCCCCCCACCCATGGATCCATCAACCCATCCCCACACCCATCCACCCACCCCACACCCATGGATCATCCCCCCATTTCTCCACCACCCTGGACCCCCCCCCCCCCCCCCCCCCCCCCATCCCCGCGCCCCCCCCACACCCATGGACCCCCCCCCCCCCCACCACACACACACACCACACACACGTCCATGCCAAGTTGACCAACCCATGCCTGTCCCCTCCAGGTTGAGGATAAGAATGGACTTGCCCGGCCGAGGCACAAGATTCAGGTTGGAGATCACCCACCCCACCCCCCCCCCCCCACCCCATCGCCCCCATGGATCCTCCGTTCCATCGTCCATCTATCATTCCATGGGATCCCCCCCACCCACCCACCCCCCCGACCCACACCCGTGATCCATCCACCCAGCCCTGCCAAGTTTACCTATCCTGGCCTGTCCCTCCAGGGTGAGGTAAGATGGACTGCTGCCTTGAGCAACAAGAAATCAGGTCGAGGAATCAACCCCCCACCCCACCATCCCCCATGGAATCCATCCGTCATCCATCATACATGGATCCCTTCCCCCTACCCACCCATCCACCCGACGCACCCACCCCCACCCCCCACCATGGATCCCTCCCACCACCCACCCACCCATGGACCCATCCCACCCCCCATGGATCCCTCCCAACCCACGAACCCACCCAACCCACCCATCCCATGGATCCATCCCACCCCCACCCACCACCCACCCTGGACCCACCCCCACCTGGATCCATCCACCCACCCAACCCAAGACCACCCACCCATGGACCCATACCACCCCCCATGCCAAGTTTGACAAGCATGCCTTCCTCAGGTTGAGGTAAGAATGGCATTGCTTGCACGAGCACAAGATCAAGGTTGGAGGATCCCCCCCACCCCCCACCCGACCCCATCCACCCATGGATTCCATCCGTCCATCCATCAATCCCATGGATCCTCCCACCACCCACCCCCCACCATGGACCCATCCACACCCACCCACGCCACCCATGGATCCCTCCCACACACGACTCCCCCACACCCAGGGATCCCTCCCACCCACACACCCACCCTCACCCAGGATCCATCTACCCACCCAGCCAATTTTGACCAAGCAAGCCATGCCTGCCCCTCAAGGGTGAGGGTAAGAATGGCCTTGCGCACTGAATCAACAAGATCAAGGTCGTGGCCCCACCGTTCTCTCCATGGGCGCTGGCCGCCTCTTCCGCAACCTTGTTGGGCTACCCCTGGTTTCGCTATGGTGAAAGTAACTGTTGCATTTTTTGTGCTCTTGCTTTCTTTCACTTTGGAGGGTGTGGAGGTTTGGTGTCAAGGTTGTTGTGTTGTCCTGGCTATGTTGAGAATTATCTGTGCATTTTCTGGTGGCTTGCTTTTTTTCACTTGGGAGGGTGTGGGTGTCGGAGGGTGTGGTGTGGCCCTGGCTATGTTGAGAATGAACCAGCCGTGCCTTGGTTGGACACTACCCCTGCTTGGCTATAGTACGCTGTGTACTATTTGTGCATTTTGGGGCTTTTCTGCGCTTTCTCTGAGTGAGTGAAAATAGGAAAGCGCGGTGTATTCAAACAGCAGCGCGCTCCGCGCACCAGGGTTGATACAAACTGCGCGAAACGCGCAGATGGCTTAACAGGCACGCGGGCCGCGCGCGCGCTAGTAACGTACCTTTACCTGGTACATTTGGGCATCTGGGGCATAACCCCTTTTCTAACTGTTTACAGCCCAACTCAGAGTATAACCTTTTCATCTGATATGTCTTTCCTAAGTCAGCACTGTGCCTTTCCAACTGTTTACAGTCCAACTCAGGGTTGAACCTTTTTATCTGATACGGTACATCTTCCCTGACTCCGGGGCTGTGCCTTGACGGGCTGTCCACCCCCAAGTCACCAACCCTTACCTACCCCCCAAACCACCCATTGCGCAACCCCCACTCAACCCAACCGGGTTCCCCCCACACTCACCCATACCCCCCACATAACCACCACCACACTTCACCACCACCACCCGACCGATCTCCATCACGTGGGCACAGCACGATACGCAACGTGGTCAAACACTGTAGTACTCCTGTCTCCTCTCCTAACAAGACCCACAAACGGTTATACATAGTCGAGATGCTCGGCGCTCCGTAGGCCCCCCACAACTGAGCACATTGTCAGCTACTAGGGGTGACAACCATTCATTCATCACCACCGGTAAGCATCAGCTCACTCATCAACTCTTCATTAACTCGTAGCTCATCTGGGCCTTCTAGATGTCAAGCCCCCCAACCCCCCAGTCCATGTCGAGATCACCCGCCACCATGTGAGTCGGGACTGCTACCAACACACCCGTATCAGTACTGCTCAACTTAATCACTACGCTATGCACACCGGCGAACACGGACAAACGGCTTTTAGCACACTCCGGTAGACAAAAAAAAAAAAAAAAACCCATTTGTAAGCGACCCCCAACACTACGCGCGACCCCGCCAACACACACCACGCTCACCCCACCCTTCCTCCCCCGGGCACCTGTCTGCCGTACAACACCCTGAACTAGATGCTGCTCCTCCCCAAGTACTGATGAGTTGAGGGCCGTCGTTCTGCTGCGCTCCGCCTTCATCGGATGGTGCTGTGATTTGCTGGACGTGTAGGACAGTGCCGGACAGATGCATCACGTATGTCTAGCAGATCCTGCATGCTCTTGTAGCGCTCCAACCCAGCCGTGTTGTCAAGACGCGCCAAGCAGACCTCCACTGGGTGTCAGTGCCTACGACCCTAGATTGTTAAGGTGGTCGCCTTTACTGTCATAAAGGGCGCAAGTCCTGCACTTCTACGCACCATATTGTTATCTATTCATAGCGCTCCCATTTGGATCTCCTATTGGTAACACTTACATCCAGATTTGTTAAGACTAGAGGCTCGTTGTTTCATAAAATACGGAGTGGTTTTAAATTCTTGAATTAAATCATGTGCCCATTGGGATCTGGGCCCTGATTGACCCACCATGCCACACCCAGATCGTAGAAGGTAGGAAGGCCCCTGGGACAGATCTATTACTCAAGAGAATGGCGAGGGTGCTGGTAGTGTGAAGGGCATAGTGGTATTGTGAAGGTCAGAAAGGTAGTGTGAAAGTCATAAAGGTAGTGTGAAGGGCATAGTGGTAGTGTGAAGGTCATAAAGGTAGTGTGAAGGACATAGTGGTAGCGTGAAGGGCATTGGCTTAAGTTCAATGTGATGAAGGCATAGTGGTAGTGTGAATAAAGCATTGTCTTAAAGGCGACGGAAGGCCCCACCACCCCCCCCCCCCCCCCCCCCCCCCCCGCCTAGGTCCGCTGACCCTCCCCCGGTATTACACCAACATCCGCACGAACGCGCGGGACGACGATGGACGGATCAGGTGTTCCGAGAGGAACGACAGTTCAGGTTTATTATATTTCCTCACCGGTCAGGAGCACTCGAGTTGCACGAATTGCTTAGCATGGTGACCGGGAATGCGAGATTTCCAGGATTGACGTTGATGTTTTTGCTTCCCGAATTTCCACTGTGATGCTCAAGTTGGTTGAACTTTGCTAGGCCTAGAGCCCGTCGTAGCCGACACTGAAGCCGCCCCCCCCGCCTCCCCCCCCCCACCCCGCCACCCACACAACACCACCAACCCAACCAACCCAACCCGCACCCACGCCCACACAAACCAACCTCGGAGCGCACGATGGACGGAGGGGGGCAGGTTGTTCCGAGAGGAACGACAAGTCAGCTTTATTCATGCACGGGTCGAAGCTCGTTGCGCGTGGCTGGCCTGGGGAAATGGTGAGTCATCTCTGGATGATGAAAAATAGGAAAGAGTCGTGGCCATCCGCGGAAGTGTCAAGTACGAAAGGCAACTAGCAGTATAAAGCTGGTGCGCACCGTTCTCCTCTTGGATTCGTTGGCTCGCTCAGTCTCTGGTGGCAGGTGGCCCAGAGGTAGACATGAATAGTGGAGGTGGAGCAGTTGTCCCCGGCCGAGGGCATGCAGAAAAGGGGTATTTTTGAAAGGTAAGAAAAAGTGTTTGAGGAGCGCACGCATGCGTCGGTGAGAGGGGCAAAGACTCCCCGCGTGGTGGGGGCCTCGACATGGCGGGTGAAGAGAGCGAAGCTAATCAAAGGATGACGATTGGCCTCCCTGTCGAAAAGAGGGAGGATAAGCGCATAGATGGCGCGAAATGGTTTCGCATTTAGGCGGCACGAACGGACCAAGGCACTCGAAACCTTTGGAAGAGTGAGTAGGAAGTTTTTGAGGGGCCACCATGCCGAGCAAACCTTGCGACGCGGCGGGAGAACCGCGCTAGAAAAAATCGCTGCGTGTGCCAATCCGCGTGATGACAGTCAGCCCGCGGTCAGCCTCTGTCAGAAGAGTCAGCAAGCTCGCCTCCCCTTCCGTGCCCGCAGCTGACAGCGCAGACCCGATGGATCAAGCCGGCCACGTCGGCGGCCAGCTCGGCCCGCGGAAATAGCGGGAGATCACGGTGCGTGGGGGCCTCCATGGCGGGCGCTGAGTGGTGAAAGAAAAAGGGAAGGCTAATCAAGATGAGTGAGATGGCCTGATTCAAAAGAGGGAAAGCCGCTACAGGGCGGAAATGGTCGCCATTATGGCCCGAACGGCCCAAGGCACTGTGAAACCTTTGAAGAAGAAAGTAGGAAGTTTGCAACGGCGCAGGCACCAGCCGAGCAAAACCTTGGACGGTGCGGACGGCTAGAAGATCGCCTGGTGCCAATCCGCCGATGATGTGAACAGTGTCAGCCGCGGGTAAGCCCTATGTATGAAAGGTCAGCAAGTATGCTCCCGTTGCCGCAGGCATGCAGCGCAGACCCGAGATCCAGGGCCACGTCTGGCGCCCCAGGCTCGGCGAAATAGGGAGATCCTAGCCAGGTGGTACCCTAGCCGTGGCAGCAGACCCCGGACGCGACAACGCGATATTATAGATAGGATGTGACCCCATACATGAGTAATCCCTACAATCAAGATGAATGTTCTGTTCTACACCCGAAGGGATATATTCACCATTCCACACATGAATCGTGCCCTCTTCCGTTGCTCATCTGAGCGGAGAATACACCATTAGGTGTTGCTGGTTTCTCTGCAGTTTGCGCCTTATTAGCTATACACTTTAATGACAACATAGTACGCTAACACACCTACTCACTGCAATGCATGTGAGCCTCCACGTTTCCTTTATCACATGATGTGAGAAAGGAAACATTGCTTGCCAATTGCCCTGATTTAAATGTATGTGCTAATTGCCCTGATTTTTTAAATTATGTGATAATTGCCTGATTGAAAATGTATGTGCAATTGCCCCTGGATTAAATTGTATGGTGCTAATTGACCCTCCTGATTTAAATGTATGCTCCATTATACACCCGACAAAATGTCCGCCACCCACCAGACATCAAGCCGAACCAAACCAGACCAAACCACACACCACATCGAGCACTTCCGTGCTCAGAAAGTGAGAAGTCGAATGCTAACACACCTACTCACCACACCACCACCACACAACACACAACACCACACCAGAAAGTGAGACATATTATGCCAACCCACCTACTCACTGTCTTGTGCTGTGCAGGGCATTGTCGAGAAGGAGGGTTTGTGATTGTGAGGCCTCTCGTCACCGTAGGTCTGGCAACGAAGCTCATTACTAACGGCATACAGGGAATTTGGTTAGCGATCCTCTTCTGCGTCGGCGGCCAGCGTGCGATCACTTGAGAGGGGTGTGGGGTGGTGCGTGCGACCACTGGAAAGGGTGGGGGAGGGCCTTGTTCCTTGTTGGTGATTAGGCGTCTAGCGGGAAAAGAGCTTAGTCCTCTTGTTGGTTGTTGCTGGTTGGTTGTTGCGAGTTGCCAGTTTGCGTTGGATTGTGGTTGGTTGCTGATGGTATTGGGTGGAGCGAGTTTGTACCTCTGTTGCTTTGTTGGTTGCGTAGCGTGAGTCGTGGGGATAGGCCTTGTTCCTAGTGTTGCGTTGGTTTGGGTAGTTGGTTGGTTGCTTGGTGGTGGTTGGTTGGTTGGTGTTGTGATTGGTTGGTTGGTTGGTGGTTGGTGGTACTCCCAAAGGGGGTTATTCGCCCTGCTAATTTTTCAGAGATGGTCCGAATTCATTGTGAGACCTTCGTAATTAAATGTAAGGCTGACATGGTGGCTGTCGAAAAACACGCACCGGCATTGCTTCTAACTCAGGACTACAGGGAAGCAGGAGAAGGAAAGCTCGACCGCTGACGCCGCTCGCCACAAAGAAGAAAGTAAATGCCATCGCCACGAGTGACATGACCGCATAGAGCTAAGCATGTTGCATGCTAGATGTTTAATGTGGCCCAATCATTTATTAGCAATCATGTAATCATCAGGTTGCCTTCAGGACGCTGAGTCCTCAGTCGCGGACGAGAACGCCCAGAGGGTCCACGCGTCATGAGACGCACGTGGAGGACAATGCGGGAGGGAGGGTCCGTTATGTCCCTAGGACGCAAGGTATCCAGTGGTTGACGTTGCCGCGTCGCACAGACGAGGTCGGTTCCGTCTCAGGACGCAGAGGCTTGGA
>JACBWV010000821.1:736444-751444 GCA_013435795.1 Chlamydomonas sp. ICE-L
GCCCATGGACTGATGAGATTGTGCAGCCTGCTCCGACTCACCCAGGAAAGCAGCATTGCAAGGGTAGGGCTTGAGAAGAGGCAGAAGACTTTGAGTGCGCATCATCATAGGAAATGGCTGCTATAGGCAGCGACCAAATCTCCTGGACGACTGGGTGGACATGGGCGGGATCTCTGCAACAGCAAAAGGTGGGGTTGGGTCGGAGGGGGGGTAGGGAACTGTGTGTCTTGTGTGTGTTGTAGAGGGGGGGAGGTGTGTTGTGGGGGGGGGGGTGGGGGGGGGGGGGGGGGGGGGGGGGGGGACCTTGAAGTGAGCATCGTAAAAAAAGGAGGCTTCGCAGCGACGCCAAAACTCTACTGAACCGGATGGGTGGACATGGCGGCTCAGCTGCAAACAGTTCCACAGGAGGGGGGGTGGGTGGGGTGAGGGGGGGGGTAGGGAATTACGTGTTGGTCTGTGTGTTGGAGAGGGGGGAGGGGGGGGGGGGGGGGGGTAAGGGAATTGTGTGTGCGGGCGGTGGTGGTGGGTTGAAGGAGCGGGGTGCGGAGAGGGGGGGGGGGTAGAATGAAGAAAGGGGTGGGGGGATGTGTGGAGGTTGTGTGCGTTTGTGTGGGTTTTTGCTGTAGGCGGGGGGGGGGAGGGGGGGGGGGGGGGGGGGGGGGGGGGAGGGGGGTGGGGGGGAGGGGATGGGGGGGGGGGGGGGAGGGGGGGGGGGAGGGGTGAGGGGATGGAGGAGGGGAAAAACTGCAACAAAGCCGATATACTGGCAAGCTAATGGCACAGAAGCCGCTAAATGCACGCTGGAAAAATATGTGTGTGTGTGTGTGTGTGTGTTTGTGTGTGTGTGTGCAGGTGGTGGGGGGGGGGGCGGGAGGGAGAGGGTGTGCTACATGCAGGCTGAGAAAGAAACAGAAACAGAAAGTGAATAACACCGCACGATATTGGTGGTTGGACCCAGTGCAGCAAAGGGCGCCCCCCTCAACCGCACGGCCTCTTAATAAGGCGTACTATGTAGTATGTTTTTTATCATTTGATTTATTATTTATTTATTATTTTTTATTTTATAATTATTTTTTATTTTTTTATTTTTTATTTCTGTATGGCAGTGATGATTTATTATTTGGGTATTCATTTATTTCTGTATTTATTGATTTATTTATCTATTTATTGCTTATTTATTACACAGCATGGGACTCACAGCCCCAGACAATCTGAGGGCCAAGGAGCATGCGTAGCCATATGGGCGTACTATGCTTTTTTATTTTATTACACCGCACGACTCACCCATGCCCGAAGCAATCTTGAGGGCCAAGGAGCATGCTTCATAATGAGGCATACAAATTATGTATGTATTTATTTATATAATGATTTTATGTATTACACCACCCAACTCACCCATGCCTGAAGCAATCTTGAGGGCCAAGGAGCATGCCTCATTAGGATCCATGCCCTGCTTCGTCAAGTCAGTAAACTGCCTGTGCAAGGTGGAATGATTTACACACAGTCAATGATGTACCCGAGCAGCTAATGATGTACACACAGTCAATGATGTACACACAGTCAATGATGTACACACAGACAATGATGTACACACAGACAATGATGTACGCACAGTCAATGATGGCCACACAGACAACGACGTACACACAGTCAATGATGTACACACAGACAACGATGTACACACAGTCAACGATGTACAGATAGTCCATGATGTACACACAGTCCATGATGTACACACAGTCAATGATGTACGCACAGTCCATGATGTACACACAGTCCATGATGTACACACATCCAATGATGTACACACAGACAACGATGTGCACACAGTCCATGATGTACACACAGTCCATGATTTACACACAGTCAATGATGTACGCTAACATCTAATAACAATGATGGTTACACTGAGGATGGTTGGAAGACCTCCAACACCCCACCCCACCCCACCCCACCCACCGTGTGTGTGTGTGTGTGTGTGTGTGTGTGTGTGTGTGTGTGTGTTGTGGACCAGGCTAGTCTTGGGCCAACTATGCCCTGTCTTTGACAATGCAATGAATTATCATGGTGCCCTGCAGGACTCCAAACATGCCCACGGCTTGTTGGTATTAGGGAGACCATGTAAGAAGAAGTACTCAGAAGTACGCCGACTTGGCGTGGATTAAGGAAGCTATCCGGAGGGGGTCCTCGGACAACCCAGTGGGGGGAGGAGGCTAAGGGGGGCGGAAGGAAGTGGTGGAGGAGGACAGAAGTGGGGAAGGAAAGGTGGTAGATTCCATGTACTCCAAGCACCAAGGAGACACTCATCACTGTTAGTCCTGCCCTTACAGGGACCTCTCACTTTTTGACTACATTGGTGAACACCTTCTCAAACGCCTCCTGAGCAGTCTCCTCTACAGTGTTGCTGTTTTGGTTCGGCTTCATTCATGCATTAGCAGTCCGAGGTTGAATAATGGAGTTGAAAATCCGCAGGGGAGCTGGTTTCGAGAAGCTGGTTAGAAAATGCGCAGCGAGTTGCTTCGTCCGATGCAATGCGATGCAAAGCACTGCAGAGCGCAGGACGTATCCACACTCCAACTACCTTGGGCACGCGGGGAGCGGGGAGCGGTCGAGGAGGAAAGTAGTCGAGAGTGGCCTTTTGAGAAAAGAATTATGTAAGGGATATGAGCGAAGGTCGGGACGACACGCAAGGAGGCGGAAGAAGGGTTCGAGAATGAAAAAGACAACGAACGGAAACGGAAAGTGGGCAAGTGTAGTGCCACCCAAGTGGCATGGATCACGGGATCCGCAGTACACATCGGTTCAATTAGGTCCTGGGCCTCGGCAACTAGGCATTTTAAACTGATACGCCTGATGCGCCTGGACATACATTAATCACATGTACACCCATTCGTGGGTTTCCATCCCGTATTTACAACATACAGTGAGCACATTTACTTGCAGACAGTGCAAGACAACATTTAAGCGGCTGCATTTTAAAACACAATATTGGCCATTGCAGTTCCATTTTAAACCACATTCATTATCCCAAACCCTGATAATGATCCCTGGTCCTAAGCATAGAGGATATCCTATGCATGGGATTAAATAATATCCTGGCCTAGGCATATTAAACTGATACAACTTGGCATGAACTAATGACTTGTACCTTTTTCTATTTCTTTTTCTTGTTAAGCCCTTCCTACACGGTCGGGCAATTCCCTTTGGCCTACGTGGCCTACCCCTGGACTGTAACATACATACAATTTGTACCATCGGAGAGGGAGAGGAAGGAGCCAGGGTCTACAAGTAGGAGCGCCCAACATCCTTGGGGCATCCATCAATTCTGCTGAAACGAAAACAATTTACAATTCTGCAGAAACGAAAACAATATACAATTCTGCTAAAACGAAAACAATTTACAATTATACAATTACAATTATACTTGAACCGCTTTGCCGGATTTATCTTGAATGTGTACAGCAATGTATTGCACCGCTCAGTGCACGAACATTGGCGGTATACCCGGGTTGGGCTCGAACCTCAGGTTGGCCTACACGCAACCCTTGCAGGTATTTAGTGTTATAGACCGGTTCTCCCGGTCCAGCTAGAGTGTCTTAGTGCGCCAGGCTCTCCGCCTGGAAGCTTCCGCTGTAGTGCCTCTGCTCGATAGGGCCAGAGCCTAGCGGCAGCAGTACCCTAAGGTACTGTCGCCTTTCTCTTCTTATACTTGCCATGTCGCCTGGCATGGCATCTCGTATGTAAGCTTATACGCCCTATTCCATTCCCTGTGTCAGAGCTAACGACATAACGCTCCGGAAAGCTAAATTTAGCGGTACCACTATCGCCAAATGAGCAGCCAACAATGCAGGCGCCTCCGATATCTAAGGCGTTCATTATCAAGGGTGATCGTTCTCCCGGTCTGTGGTTGGGGGAGATGGAAACATAACAAATCGGATTGCACGATATTGCTTACATTCTGACTTAAAAACACATGTATCGGACTAATCCAGGGTAAGGTCTTTCTAGGGGGGGGGGGGCGCCACCTGGCGGTGCCTTGTCCGCATCTTTTCTTCTTTCCTTCAAGGCGGGATAGTTGCTTACTCACGTGTTGAGTTGTGTTGTTGTCCGACACACGTCGGTCACTGAGTCGGCATAATGCATACTGGTACCTGGTCCCTCCAGGTCCCGAGTTGACTGCCGCCAGGCCACAGGCTAGTTGTGGCCCACACGTGTCCGCAAGGTCTTGCAGCATGCTCTCATCTTCGATATAAGCGCACTCGTTGCGTCCTTTAGTTATCTTCTCTTCAGTCCTCTACTGTGTAAATACTCTACGATTGAAAAGTTGTTAATCATTACTCACGTGTTGAGTTGTAAATCACGTACTCACGTGTTGAGTTGTTAATCACTTACTCACGTGTTGAGTTGTTAATCACTTACTCACGTGTTGAGTTGTTACACATATTTTCTTCTTTCCTTCACTGAGGCGGGATAGTCACTTACTCACGTGTTGAGTTGTTGCTTCTGTGACTGCCTCCCACCCTTAGAGGCGAAAATCCGTTTACCCCCCCCCCCCCCCCACACACACACACACACACAACAACAACAACAACAATCTCACCATACCTATCCCCCACACCCACACCCACAGGAAAACAAAATTACCCGAATCCCCACTTCTCTTTCATATTGGTAGAACGCGTTGACTGGCACATTACCAGGGGTGTTCAAGAATGCTCGAGAATCTCCGTTTCATGCATCAGGGTTGAATGAGCCAAAATTTATTTCTCATGAGCCAAAAACTTCGTTTGAGACGTGAGACATGACGTTTAGAAAAACCCTGCAGACCAGGGTCCTTCAGGAAGACCCCAAGCTTTGCTGCCTAAGAAGCAACGAATTGTATAGCCTGCGTCCTGCGACGCAACAGACCCTTTATTCTGTTCAACGGACCCTCCCCACGTTGCGTCCTGCGCCGCAACAGACCCTGCAACGGTCTGCGGCGGAGGACGCAGCGTCCTGAACAACCCTGCCGCAGACTACTAGACTGGCGAGCAACACAAATTTAGAAACTCTTGACCCGGCATTGCAATTATTATCCACATAGATGCATTTACACACATCCGTGAATGTACTGTTCATACCCATATGAAAAAAAAATCAATGTAGCACGAACTCACAAACGATTCTTTGGGGTTCAGTTCATCAGTGTTTTTTCATGTTAGCCCCTCCTATTATCATGGTTGGGCAGGGCCCTTTAGCCTACTATGCTACCCATGTAATGTAACAACATACATACACGGCCACACTTGTTCGGGATAGCTGAAGCTTCGAAGTTCCCCTAAGTTTGTCTAGAGAGTCTACAATTCTGCACAGCACGAAATCAGGCTTTTTGGTGATAATGAGGCACACCTGAGGTCTGGTAAATCAAATAAAGACATCTTAACTTCCAAGATATGTCACAATGACACTTCTAAGGACGTGGGGTCAAGGGAACCGGCTCGTAAGTATGTGTTGGACGGGCTTACATCACACCTAGAGTCCAGCTACCATTCTGGTCGACGACCCTCCAGGTGAGGTCTGGTACAGAATAGTGGTATGTAAGGTATAGTATGTATATACTAGTGAAATATTGTTACAATGAGTAGAAGACCGTGAAAACAACTGAACCGTCTGGCGGTACTGAGCAGTACATCGACGACGCTGCCCCCTGATAGGGCAGTGGCGTCGAGGGCTGCAAGCTAAGCAGTCCTGCAAACCAGATGGCAGGACTTGAGAGGGCACAGCACTAGGGCAATGCCGGGCGGTCTAGTATGTATATACTAGTCTCAAGTCTGGTGGGCTTGGTGTTCTGGATTGCTTACTTTTGCATCCCTCCCCTTTCCGCTCTCCTTTACACCTCTAGTTTGTTTCCTTTTTTGGGACTTGACCTAGTCTGTTTTCAGGTTTGTGGGGGTGCCTTCAAAACCACAAGATTTTTTGGCGGAGCCCCCCTTTCTTGGGGGCGGGAGCCCCCAGTGTTACCCATTTGTCCGGTCGACCGACCATCCGTCCATCCATCTGACCGTGATGAAGCTCGACACGTCAGCCAACGGTCTCGTAACTAACTCGCTTCCGCTGCCACCTGTCACTCCCTCGCGATCAGTCTCCGCCATTTTTTAGCGTCGCAGGCGACGCTGCATCGAACTTGTCAATTGAGTCCCTACCGTACATAAAAACAAGTACGGTACAATTGTTTTAGGTACAACACAATTAATACCGATTCGTTTGTGCACCAGCTGCTTTAGCTGCCAATCAAAATCTAGTGCCAGCCGTTTCTATTTTGCGCTACACGTAGCAGCTTCTAGGTAGCTCCTTTCACACACCCTTGTGCCAAACCTGAAGCCAGCTAGTGCGTTCGAAAGCTGGCATGCCAGGCTTTCCAAGGCAGCTGTAATATTGGGGCTCGACTCAGTCGCTGGCTGATGGAGCTGGACGGAAGCTGCTACGCATAGCCCCAAAAGGAAACAGTGGTAGTGCCAGCTGTCGCCAGGGCGCACCTATGTTATTATGGGATGATAGCCCCCCCCCCCCCCCTCTGTAGGGGGTTTCAAAGACAAAAGTGACCTTTTCAAATCGGGACCAACTTCGGGAATATGGTTTATCTAATCTTCAAAATATTTTCGAGAAAGGAAAAAAAGGGCCTGGTGATGGTTAGCCCCAGTGAAAGCAAGCAGGCTGCCCCCCCTCAAACACCCACGCTTCGTAATAAGGCGTACTATTAATTTATTATGGGCCAATAGCTTGTAAGCAGCTGCTTGCAGCCAGAGCTTGTTTTTCCACCACCAGTAGCGACCGCTACCTGGGACCCTGGTTTGGCCAAACCTTCCGCTACTACGAGACTCGAATCTCGGCCCCGCCCCCCTAACCCCCTAAGGGACGCCTACCCAAATTGCTACCAGGGGCCCAACCTTGAAAGGCACCAAATTCCTAATCGCTACCAGAAAACCCCCTTCTGGTACCCTGAGTCTCCCCCGCCCCGCCCCCAACCCTGCCCGGCCTGGCCAAATCGCTACCAGAAGACCCCCTTCTGCTACCCTGAGTCTCCCCCGCCCCGCCCCCAACCCTGCCCGGCCTGGCCAAATCGCTACCAGAAGACCCCCTTCTGCTACCCTGAGTCTCCCCCGCCCCGCCCCCAACCCTGCCTGGCCTGGCCAAATCGCTACCAGGAGCCCAACCTTGAAAGGCACCAAATTCCTAATCGCTACCAGAAGACCCCATTCTGCTACCCTGAGTCTCCCCCGCCCCGCCCCCAACCCTGCCCGGCCTGGCCAAATCGCTACCAGGAGCCCAACCTTGAAAGGCACCAAATTCCTGATCGCTATCAGAAGACCCCCTTTCTGAAACGAAAGAAAGCTTTGACTTGCTTGCTTGAACACGCCACCTAACGTTTACTCTGCTCTGGATGCGCCCTACACCACCTGACGTTTACTCTGTTCTGAAGCGAAGGAGAGATCTGACTTGCTTACCACGCCACCTAACGTTTACTCTGCTCTGGATGCGTCCCACGCCACCTGACATTTCCTCTGCTCTGAAACGGAAAAAAACCCTGACTTGCAGCCCTCCCTAGGTATTCTGTCAAAACAGAAGTGCGCGTTGGTGGTTGGCCCCAGTGCAAGCAAACAGGCTGGCCCCCTCAACCTCACAGCATGCAATAAGGCGTACTTTAATTTTGTATTGACCCCCTGTACTGGTGGTTGGCCCAGTGCAAGCAAACGGGCTGGCCCCCTCAACCTCACGCCTCGTAATAAGGCATACATTATTGACTTCCTTGTGCATTGGAAAGTTAGACTGGCCATGAGCTGAGCTGAACTGTTGAAAATGTCGGCTTTGACCAGAGACTGGTCATGGGACCTGGCTTGAAATTAGTGGTGACCGGCCAGGTTCATGCCAGGTTCATGCACAGGTGGCGTGGCTTGAAATCAGAGGTGACCGGCCAGGGTCATGCCCAGGTGGCATGGGACGAAGGCCTTGGTCGACGGCAAAGCCTTAGGTATAATCGTCTCTCCTGCCAGTAGAACAGGTGTCGTACCGAGGTTGAGCCTTCATTGGGGGCCGGCAGGACGGGTGTCGTACCAAGGCTGAGCCTTCATTGGAGGCCGGCAGTACAGGTGTTATACCGAGGCTGAGCCTTCATTGGAGGCCGGCAGTACGGGTGTTGTACCGAGGTTGAGCCTTCATTGGAGGCCGGCAGTACGGGTGTTGTACCGAGGCTGAGCCTTCATTGGAGGCTGGCAGTACGGGTGTTGTACCGAGGTTGAGCCTTCATTGGAGGCCGGCAGTACGGGTGTTGTACCGAGGCTGAGCCTTCATTGGAGGCTGGCAGTACGGGTATTGTACCGAGGCTGAACTCTCATCGGGGGCCGGCAGTACGGGTGTCATACCGAGGCTGAGCCTTTATTGGAGGCCGGCAGTACAGGTGTTATACCGAGGCTGAACTCTCATCGGGGGCCGGCAGTATAGGTGATCTACCGAGGCTGAGCCTTCGTTGGAGGCCGGCAGTACAGGTGTTATACCGAGGCTGAACTCTCATCGGGGGCCGGCAGTATAGGTGATCTACCGAGGCTGAGCCTTCGTTGGAGGCCGGCAGTACAGGTGTTATACCGAGGCTGAGCCTTCATTGGAGACCTGCAGTACAGGTGTTATAATGAGGCTGAGCTCTCATCGATGGCCGGCAGTACGGGTGTTATACCGAGGCTGAGCCTTCATTAGAGGCCGGCAGTACAGGCGTTCTATCGAGGCTGAGTCTTCATTGGAGGGTGGCAGTACGGGTGTTGTACCGAGGTTGAGCCTTCATTGGAGGCCGGCAGTACAGGTGTTATACCGAGGCTGAGCTTCCATTGGAGGCCGGCAGTACGGGTGTAATACCGAGACCGAGCTTTCATCACAAAAAGAAGTCCTGGCCAGCATTTGCCACGCTATTCCATTTCTTCAATCTCCCTGCACCGGATCAAAATAAGATACTTAGTCCTAAAGCTAGCAGGACAAACAAGCAGGACCAAACCTAACAGGACTAACAAGGGAATTAACCTAACAGGACAAGCAAGCAGGACCAACCCTAACAGGACTAACAAGGGAATTAACCTAACAGGACAAGCAAGCAGGATCAACCCTAACAGGACTAACAAGGGAATTAACCTACAGGAAAGCAAAGCAGGACCAACCCTAACAGACTTAACACGGGAATTAACCTAACAGGACAAGCAAGCAGAGGACCAAACCCTAACGGATAACCAAGGGAATTAACCTAACAGGACAAGCAAGCAGGACCAACCCTAACAGGACTAACAAGGGAATTAACCTAACAGGACAAGCAAGCAGGACCAACCCTAACAGGACTAACAAGGGAATTAACCTAACAGGACAAGCAAGCAGGACCAAACCTAACAAGACTAACAAGGGAATTAACCTAACAGGACAAGCAAGCAGGACCATGGAGAGAGGGCACCACAGTCTGGGCCTCTCCTACCTTCCACTGCTTTCCCACTCTTGGAATCCTCCCTTGAGAAAGGATGGATTAGGGTGTGTGTGTCTGTGAGTGTTGTGTGTGTGTGTGTGTGTGTGTGTGTGTGTGGTACCACAGTCAAGTGTTCCAATACATATCCTACCTTACACTACTTGACCACTCTTGGTCTCTTGGAAGCCTCCCTTGAGGATTTAAAGGCCAAATTAGGGTGTGTGTGCGTTGCGGTGCGCGTGTGGTGTGGTGTGTGTGGGGGGGGGTGGGGGGGGTGGGGGGTGTGGGGGTGGGGTGGGGTGGGGGGGGTTGGTAACACGTCTGGGCATTCCTACCTTCCATGTTGCCCCCTTGGAAGCTCCCTTGACGAAAGGCAAAAATTAGGTGTGTTGGGGGTGAGGTGTGATGGTGTGTGTGTGTGGGGGGGGGGGGGGGGGGGGGAGGAGGGTACCAAGCATCTAAGCCTCTCATACTGCCGCTACTTGACTACTCTTGGAATCCCCCCTCGAGAAAGGCCAAATTAGGGTGAGTGTTTGTGTGTGTTTGTGTGTGTCGGTGGGGGGGGTACCACAGTCTGGGCCTCTCCTACCTTCCAATGCCTGCCCATTCTTGGAAGCCTCCCTTGAGAAAGACCAAATTTGTGTTGCCAGCCTGAACCAAGTTGAAGGCAGCAACCAAGGACCGTGTTTGGGACAACTTCTTGTTTCCTTCCAAGGGCTCCAAGGAGCTTGGTGAAGCACAGTACAAGATGCAGGTCTTGTCACTGCCTACCAAGAGAGCTTGTACCTCTGAGCAATGGTGTGGGGAGTGAGGTGTTGAGTGTGGTGTGTGTGGTGTGTGTGTGGGGTGTGCGGTCTGTTGTGTGGGTGAGACCACCCACGAACAAGATGCAGAGGTCTGGGTTACTGCCTTCAGAGAGCTTGCAATCGAGCAAAAAGGGTGGGGTGGGCGGGGTGTGTGTGTGGGGTGTGGGGTGTGTGAGGTGTGGGTGTGAAGTGTGGGGGGGTGAAGCACAGTACAAGATGCAGGTCTTGTCACTGCCTTCCAATAGAGCTTATACCTCTGAGAAAAAAAGGGGGGGGGGGGGGGGGGGGGGGGGGGGCGGGGGGCCGAAAGAGCGGGGGGGGGGGCCGGACGGGGGGGAGGGGGGCAAGAATAAAGTTCTCAGACCACATCTAAGGAAGTTGTTGTTTTCATCTGTACCCCTCCACCCACCCACCCACTCGCCCACACCTCGCCCCTGCCCCCACTTTGAGGCCTCATACCTGGGCACACAGGCAGTCAAATGCAGGGGACGGCTATGTTATATAATATTAGTGAATACATAATATTACATAATATTAGTCGGACAAGCCGTCTCACCAGAAATTCGAATTAATTTGAAAAAACAAATATTTTGTGACACTATAATAATATTAGTTAATACAAGTTTTTCGAACACTAATATTACCGTAGTTGCCGCGTTCTTAGTTCATACAGTGACTGAAAGCAGGGGGGGGGGGGGGCCTAGGGGGGGGGTACTAGGGCACGGCACGTTCTCGAAAAAACCGTGACTATAGAGGTCACGTATGCGCATCGATCGCATCAATCTAAACGCGCACATAATTCGGCTGTGGTGCAGCCCCCCTAAACGCGCACATAATTCGGCTGTGGTGCAGCCCCCCTAAACGCGCACATAATTCGGCTGTGGTGCAGCCCCCCCCCTAGGGGGGGGGGGGGGGGGGGTCCATTTGCACAAGCTCGTCAAGGCCTTTCCAACCATACAACCCAATCGGGGCGACAGGTGGCAACAGAATCGAGCGGGCTGAAGACAATTTGTTATTGGACAGGTGATTGACATGCCAGGTATCTTCTAGGTCGCACGTCTGCCGGCCAAACGGACAACAGGGTGGCCCTGGGAGCTCACACACCCCAGAAGGGGGGGCTCCGCCAAACATATCATGTGTGAACAAAATCTTGTCACCGCCGTCCAAAAGCTCCAAAGGAGCTTGGATTTTTTTTTTTTTTTTTAAGTTTTGAAAGTTGTTTTAGAAGTTTTTATATTAGGAGCTTGGATTTTTTTTTTTTAAGTTTTTATTTTTTTTTTTTTTTTTTTTTTTTAAGTTTTTTAAGTTTACTTTTAGGACATTGGAGGATTTTTTTTTGAAAGTTGGCAAGGTATTTCCACACCAGGAGTAGGTAGGTTCACCACACCAAACCAGCGGCACCGAGAGGGATCAGTCGAATGGCGTTTGCCACTTTTGATACACAAAGAGTAGGCATTAGGGGAGTTTAGGGGAGTACAAAAGAGTAGGCACTTAGGAGAGTTATGGAGTGCAAAAAGAGTAGGCAACTTAGGAGAGTTTAGGGTAGTAAAAAGAGTAGGCACATTAGGTGAGCGTTTAGGTATAGTACAAAAGAGTAGGCACGTAGGGAGTTTAGGGGAGACAAAAGAGTAGGCACTTAGGGGAGTTTAGGGAGTATCAAAAGGAGTAGGCCACTTAGGGGAGTTTAGGGGAGTACAAAAGAGTCGGCACTCAGGGGAGTTTAGGGGGTGAGTACAAAAGAGTAGGGAACTTAGGAGGTTTAGGGGAGGAGAGTAGTAGAGTACCAAAAAGAGTAGGCACTTAGGGAGTGTTAGGGGAGTACAAAAGAGTAGCATTAGGAGATTAGTGGAGTACAAAAGCGTGGCACTTAGGAGAGTTTAGGGGAGTACAAAAGAGAGTTTGGGGAGTACAAAAGAGTGGCACTAAGGAGAGTTAGGGGAGTTACAAAAGATTAGGCACTTAGGGGAGTTTAGGGGAGTACAAAAGAGTAGGCACTTAGGAGAGTTTAGGGGGAGTAAAAAGAGTATGGCATTAGCGGGAGTTTAGGGGGTACAAAAAGAGTAGGCACTTAGGGGAGAGTTAGGGGAGTACAAAAGAGTAGGCACTTAGGAGAGTTTAGGGGGTACAAAGAGTAGGCACTGAGGGGAGTTTAGGGGGGACAAAGGTAGCGCAGTAGGAGAGTTAGGGGAGTCCAAAAGCGAAGGCACTTAAGGAGTTAGGGGAGTACAAAGAGGTAGGGCACTTAAGGAGAGTTTAGGGGAGTACAAAAGAGTAGGCACTTAGGGGAGTTTAGGGGAGTACAAAAGAGTAGGCACTTAGGAGAGTTTAGGGGCGCTACACAGAGTAGGGCACTTAGGGGATTTTAGGGGCAGTACAAAAGAAGTAGGCCCTTAGGGGTTAGGGGAGTACAAAAGAGAAGGACTTAGGAGTGGGTTTAGGGGAAGTACAAAGGTAGGCATTAGGAGAGTTTAGGGGAGTACAAAAGAGTAGGAATTAAAGAGAGTTGAGGGGGTACAACGAGTGGACTTAGGAGGTTAGGGAGTGACTAAAAGGTAGGCACTAGGGGAGTTGAGGGAGTAAAAAGAGTAGGGCACTTTAGGGGAGTTTAGCGGGGGTACAAAAGAGTAGGCACTTCGGAGGGTGTCGTGGGGAGATTACCAAAAGTAGGCACTTAGGAGAGTTTAGGGGAGTACAAAAGAGGTAGGCAACCTTAGGGGAGTTTTTAGGGGAGTACCAAAAGAGTAGGCATTCGGAGAGTTTAGGGAGTACAAAAGCAGTAGGCACTTAGGGGGAGTAGGGGAGTACAAAAGAGAGGCACTTAGGAGGAGTTTAGGGGAGTACAAAAGAGTCGGCCACTTAAGGGAGACTACAAAGAGTAGGCGCACTTAGGGGAATACGGAAGCACGTGAATACAGACAAGTCCTATGCAGCGTCTCGAGCGAAGCGGAAAATTGGCGGAGAGTGTTGGCAACAGAGCGACAGGTGGCAACGGAATGGAGCGGACCGAAGCCAGTTAGTTCCGAGACAGTTGGCTGACGTGTCAGGATTCGTGTCGGGTCGCAAGGTCGTTGGTCGGTCGGTCGGTTGGTCGCACAAACAAACGGACAACGGGGTGACCCTGACGTGTGTGTGGTGTGCGTGTGGTAAATGTGTGTGGTGTGTGTGTGGTGTTTGTTTCCACCAGCTTATGGTGATTCCAGCAGAATGTTGTGGAAGTGGATGGGGTGTGGTGGTATTCTCTGAGTGTGCGGAGCTGTTGATGTGGTGATGTGTGTACGGTGAGGGTGTTGTGGGTGGCCTGAGTGGTATGCGAGACACACAGATGGGGGAGCCCGCCGGCCCAACTATAAATGTAACGGTGATAACAGCTGGGTGGAATATTTCGGACGAGCAAATAGGAAGGATACTATGGAGGCGCAGTGTGGGAGAGACTATTTCAAAACAATAGGGACAAGGGGCAAGGGTTTGAGAGCAGTATTAGTGTCAAGGAGTTGGTAGCTTGTTTAGTGCTGTGGTGTCCTTAATTTAACTCCTGAGAGTGACTGCATACACGGATGTAACACAATTTCCATTTCATTCCAATGTCAAAGGGTGGTAGGTTGTAAATGTAGGTGAGAATGGGGTGATAACTACTTCTACGGGGTGGGGTTGTGTGTGTGGGTGTGTTGTGGGCGTCGTGGTGGGGTGTGTGGGTAGGGTTACGGGTTCGGGGGGTAGGAGTGGGGTTAGGGGTGTGGGGTGGGGGTGGGGGTAGGTTAGGGGTTAAGGGGTGGTGGGGGTGGGGGGGGTAGGGTGGGGTAAGGGTAGGGGGTGGGGGTGGGGGTGGGGGGGGGCTGTCAACCCCTAAGGGGCAGTTATCAGTACTTGGGCATTCCATAGCTCACCTTCTTCAAACTTGGGGTTTACTACAGTCACGTTCATGACACCCATCATAGGGTGGGGGGGGAGTAGGGTAGGTAAAATCAAAATTATCAGAAAAAAAAAAAAAAAAAAAAAAAAAAAAAAAATGTATTTACGTATTTATTTTATTTATTAAAATAAAATAAATACAACAAGATTACCAGGGCGTTCCATGGCTCACCTTGTTCAAACTTGGGGGTCACCTCGGTCCCATTCATGACACCCATCAATAGGGATGGGGTGGGAGTGAAACACAATCACCAGAAAAATAAAATAAAATAAATCTAATTGATGTACTTAAGTATTTATGTATTTATTTTATTTATTAAAATAAAATAAATACAACAAGATTACCAGGGCATTCCATGGCTCACCTTGTTCGAAATTGGGGTTCACCTCAGTCCCGTTCATGACACCCATCAAAGCATAGCCCAGGCGGCGAGATATCTAAATGGCGAGGGAGGGAGCAATGTGGGCATTGGCTGTCTCAAGCATGATGAGGTTGTGTTTCGTTGGGTTGGTTGGTAGATTTGGTTGATTTGGTTGGTTGGTTGATTTGATTGGTTGGTTGATTTGGTTGGTTGGTTGATTTGGTTGGTTGGTTGATTTGGTTTGAGATCTGATGGCGAGGGAGGGAGCATTGGATGTCTCAGGTGGTAGATGAGGGTGGAGGTAGTGTTACCTTGGGTTGGTTGGTGGTCGGATTTGATGTTGATTTGTTGGTTGGTTTGGTTGGTGTTGATGAGTCGGTTTTAATTGGTTGATTTGGTTGGAGATCTGATGGCGAGGGAGGGAGCAGTGTAAGGATTGGATGTTGCAGCT
>JACBWV010000821.1:756444-879812 GCA_013435795.1 Chlamydomonas sp. ICE-L
CCCATGCTACCAGTGACCAACCTCGGCTTTCTTGAGAGTTGTGATCAACTGAGCCCACCCCTTGTTGCTAGTAATGCGAGATCCGTTGATGTCAAGGCCCGAGGGACCACTGCGTTTGACCGTTTCCTGAGCAATTGCGCCTTCCGTCTGCGCCTGCGCGACCGTGAGCACGCCTCGATGGGCACGGACAGCACCACGGATGGTGCGGGTACGGGAAGGTGGTGCCGCTTGGGCTGCCGGTCTGGCCGACCCGAGGCGAGGCGAGATGGTCTGCATAGGGCTTGGGTAGATCGAGGGCAGCTTAGGACCTGTGCGCGTATCGTGGAGAGAGTGGCTGCTGGCTGGGATAAGGTGGGTGGGTGAGCGGAAGTTGACGTAGGTGGGTGCTCGGCTGTTCGGCAGCTGGGCGGATTGAAGCGGGATGAGGAAGTGGGGGAGGGAAGGAGAAGAACCTGGGGCGGAGCCGGGAGGGGCTAGTGCGTGTATGCGCTTAGTCACGCGCCCGTCCGAGGGGGACCGACGCCGACGTGGGCCCGAAACCGAACCCTGATCGCTCCGAAGCCACGAGGGGGGGTAGCTCCGGGGTGTGTGGTGGTGGGGGTGGGGGTGGGGGGGGGGGGGGGGGGGGGGGGGGCGGGGCGGGCCAAAGTTAGGTTCTTATTAATCCGATGTCTCCGACACGCCTGAAACATGATATGTTTTAAATTTGGGGCTGTTTGGGGGCAATTATGCGATCTATGCCTTCTAGTCTGTCAACCCATTAGGGCCATTTCAAATTTGTTGTTAGCTCCGGACATGGTGGCAATAGGTGTTCAGAAGTCAAGATGAAAATGAAGGATTCAAAAGTGGGAAATAGTAACTATTACCCAGGTATTAGGCTTTAAAAGCCAGGTCGTGGAAGTGTTACCGAAAAAGAGGACATTATTTGTTTTCCTAACATTTTATAGGAGTGGCAACGCGATTCGAACTGAACCTCAGTGTCCCTGGTTTGCGTCGGGAGATGTTCATAGATTCGATGGTTACAAGAACGAGGGCACTTGTTTAAGTATGGCAGTAGAACCAGGACAGGTTCTACAGCGGACTTCCGGAAGTAGGTGAGGTTATTCCGGAAGCGAGCACTCGGCTAAGTGGCGTGGTCCAGTTGTCATCTGGACCGTGCTGAGCAACGCGTCACGCTACTGTAGCATAACAGGAGACCCACCTCTTGGGGTGAAATGTTTGCGCTAAATCACACACACACAATCACACACTCCCCCCGCCACCCCACCCCACCCCACCCCCCCCACACACACTCACACACACACTTTTACACCACACACACACGGTGACTATAGCTAGCTCCGGCTTACGCTGTGGTGTCCTTAACATCACGTCCTGTGTTACACGGATGTAACATTTCAATTTCAATTTACCCCACACCCCCATGACAAAACAACTAACCAGATCTGCCCCTAGGTACCCCCCATCCCACCCACCCCTGCACCCAGCAGCACCACACACAAAACAGCGGCTCCAAGGATTCAATTCAAATGGCGTTGCCACTCCTAGAAGAGAGTGGGCGTACCAATAACAACAACAATAAAGCAAGGCTGTTAATCAGGGATGTTACAAAATGCTAGCTGCACTCTATCATGATCAGAATTAACAACAATCGCATGCCTGAAGTGTGTGGATGTCCCTCCCGGGTACCGAACTCATGATCACGACATAATGCTTCCAAGCTCCTAAACAGGTGAAAGATGAATGGATGAATATTAGGTGGCACCACTGGGCACAAGTAGCCCACAGATAACTTGCCAAGAGCCTCTCCAGCACGTGGGCCAGATGATCCCCCCCCCCCCCCCCCCCCCCCCCCCCCCCCCCCCCCCCCCGCCTTTTGGTGGTTGGCCCCAGTGCAAGCAAACGGGCAGCCCTCCTCAACTTCACGCCTCGCAGTAAGGCATATTACCGGTATTTATTTATTTATAGAGAGTTAAGGACTGAATCACAACAACCAAACGTCCAGTTTAATTATAGTAAACCCCCAGTGCAAGAAAACAGGCTGCCCCCACCAACCTCGCGCCTCGTAATAAGGCGTACTATTTTTTTATAGTTAACTAGGACCGACGAACTCGTTTGTTTGCAGGTAATCAGCTGAGTAATAACAATAATAGCCAAAAACTTCAAGGATGGATCACGCACATGCATGTAGAGCTGGTGGATTAGCACACCCAGTGACAGCTTAGCACACCCAGTGACAGCTTCAAAAAATTCTATCAACCAAGACACACGTAACACGAAGCAGGATGAATCATGGCAGTAGTACTGCTCGATATAGGCAGTAGTGCTGCAAACATAGGCAGTGTAGGGGCAGTATCGGACAGTAGTGCTGCCGATATAGGCAGTAGTGCTGCATACACAGGCAGCAGTACTGCCTGATAAACAGATTCTTTGAAAAGGAGCGCCCTTCTCTTCCACAACATAGCAATCGGATTGGATGTCATGCGACTGCTACTATAATCGATACACCTGGCGTGGGGCGATAGCACTTAAGGCCAAAAGTGCCCCTGTTTGCTCATCCATTTTGCTCGTCCGATTTGCATCTCCGGTTTGCGCCACCGTTTTGCTCCTCCGGCTGTACGCCTGATGTACCTAAGTCGCTACTCATGGAGGGGCAGTAAAGAAGCGCCCTTCACTTCCACAACATAGCAATCAATTTTTGTGTACTGCCGAAGACGGCGAGCAGCCAAATTTCTGGCAGAAGCTATGTAACCAAGTCCAAGTTCACTGCCACAACATAGCAATCAAAGAGGCTTTGCTCCCTTGTATCTTTACCTTTACCTGTCATCCATACATGACAGGCCCCCCCCCCCCCCCCCCCCCCCCCAACACACACACACACATTGTTAATTTTTGGCTACGCGTGTCTTTACCTGAACCTGTCATCAGTTGACTACAAGAAAGGGACATCGTAAAAGAGAGGCCCCGCGATAACTAACCAAAAGAAACAGTGCCCTCCGCCCCCCCCCCCCCCCCCTGTACTGGTGGTTGGCCCCAGTGCAAGCAAACGGGCTGGCCCCTCGAACCCACGATAAATAAGTGGTTGTACAACTTGCGCTCTCACACTCCAGGGGGATGACAGCCCCCCCCCCCCCCCCCCCTACACACACACACACACACAGTTTCTTTTTGGCTACGCATAGCAGCTTCTAGGCAGCTTCTTTTCCCCATCCTTGGGCCAGACTTGAAGCTAGCTAGTGCGTTTGAAAGGCGATGCAACAGGCAATCCAATGCAGCTGCAAGTTTGGGCTTCACCCGGTGGCTGGCTAATGGAGCTGAGTGGAAGCTGCCTTGTGTAGCCCCCAAAAGAAACAGTGCCCTCCCCCCCCCCCCCCCCCTAAACTGGTGGTTGCCCCCAGTGCAAGCAAACGGGCTGGCCCCCTCGACCTCACGCCTCATAATAAGGCGTAATATTTATTTGATTTGTTGCACACTCACACTCTCTCGTCACAATCAAAACTTGCTCGGCACAAGTAGTGCTGGATAGCATCACTTAGTCTTTCAACAATAAGGCATCAACCCTCTTCAAGCTTTTTTGTGGAGCCCCCTCTTCAAGGGGTGGGAGCCCCCTGGGTTACCTATTTGTCTGTCCGACCGACCGAATGTCTGACCGAGACGAAGCCTGACACGTCAGCCAACTGTCTCGTCACTAACTCGCTTCCGTTGCCACCTGTCGCTCTGTCGCGAACACTCTCCGCCAATTGTTATAACAAGTTCTGTGCATGCGACGCTGCATATAACTGGTTTAGGGTTTAGGGTTTAGGGCTTAAAACCCTAAACCCTTTTAGTTCTATGCATGCGACGCTGCATAGAACTGGTTAGACCCAAGTCGCCAAATTTTGAACTGGGCGCTCATACAATCTCACAGTAGGCCACTTCAGGCAACCGAATGCCTCAGACAGTAGGCCACACAGGTGGTAGAACTCCTCAGACAGAACGCCTCAGACAGTAGACCACAGAGGCAGTAGACTACAATCTCACTTCGGGCAACATGCAGAGTGGCTTGAGTTTGTCAAGAAGCCGGTCATCGTGCTTGCTAATCCAAAATTCATCCGGTCAACCGTTCAAACACTCAAAATTAAAACGCACTCAACCTCCACCTCTACACCCCTTGTAAGATGTGGCCCCTGGTGATGAGACAGAGCGGCCTGAGTTTGTCAAGAATGCCTCAGACAGTAGGCCACAAGAGGTGGTAGAACTCCTCAGACAGAACGCCTCAGGCACTTGCCTGAGGCCACACGCACGCACGCACACACATACATGCTTCAGGCGACCAAACACCTCAGACAGTAGGCCACAAGAGGTGGCAGAACTCCTCAGACAGAACGCTTCAGGCACTTGCCTGAGGCCACACGCACACACGCACGCGTGCACACACATACATGCTTCAGGCGACCAAACACCTCAGACAGTAGGCCTCAGACAGTTGGCCACAGAGGTGGCAGAACTCCTCTGACAGAATGCCTCAGACACTTGCCTGAGGCCACATGCACGCACGCACACACACACGCTTCAGGCGACCGAACACCTCAGACAGTAGGCCTCAGACAATTGGCCACAGAGGTGGCAGAACTCCTCAGGCAGAACGCCTCAAAGAGGAGGCCTCAGACAGTTGGCCACAGAGGAGGCAGAAATCCCCAGACACTAGGCCTTAGACAGTTGGCCACAGAGGAGGCAGAAATCCCCAGACACGAGGCCTTAGACAGTTGGCCACAGAGGAGGCAGAAATCCCCAGACACTAGGCCTTAGACAGTTGGCCACAGAGGTGGCAGAACTCCTCAGACACTAGGCCTTAGACAGTTGGCCACAGAGGTGGCAGAACTCCTCAGACACTAGGCCTTAGACAGTTGGCCACAGAGGTGGCAGAAATCCTCAGACACTAGGCCTTAGACAGTTGGCCACAGAGGTGGCAGAACTCCTCAGACACTAGGCTGCTTTAGGCGACAGAACGCCTAAAAATGAAGGCTCTGCCATATCCTTAGGAGGCGTGCGTGATGCGTTGGGAAACACAGACCTCTTGATCATACCGCCACACTCCTGGCAGTCGACATATCGCTTAGCCATGCACATCGGGCACCTGCGGGTAAGATAGAGTGCACGAGGTTGTGTGTGTGTGCGTGTTTGGGGTGGGGTGGGGGTGGGGGGGTGGGCAAGGGTGTGTTTGTGTGTGGTGGTGGTGGTGTGGTGTGGGGGTGTGGTGTGGGGGTAGGGATGGGGGTAGGGATGTGGTGTGGGTGTGGGTGTGGGTGGGGTGGCAATGTGTGAGGTGTGGGGATGTGTGGTGGGGTGGGTTTGCGATATGTGTGGTAGGATGGGGTGTGGTGGGGTGGGTTTGCAGTATGTGGGGTGTGGGGATGTGTGGTGGGGTGAGTTTGCGATATGTGTGGTGGGATGGGGTGTGGTGGGGTGGGTTTGCAGTATGTGTGGTGTGGGGATGTGTGGTGGGAGGGGTGTGCGATATGTGTAGTGGGGTGGGTTTGATGGCCTAGTCATCGGGCACCTGCGAGGAAGATAGAGTGTAAAAGTTTAGAGACCGTTGGGTTAGGGATGTGGGTAGGGTTGGGATGGGGGTAGGGATGTGGGTAGGGACTGCGATATGTGGTGTGGGATGGAGGTAGGGATGGGGGTAGGGATATGGTGTGGGATGGGGTGGCGATATATGTGGTGTGGGGATGTGTGGTGTGGTGTGGTGGGTTTGGTGGCCTAGTCATCGGGCACATGCGGGAAAGACAGAGTACAAGAGGTAAGAGACTAAACCATGCGGACCAGAGCAGATTTAGCCACCCGAGTATTCACAGCGACAAGGACAAGGGTGAAGGAATCGGGGGCTTTCACATGCACACACAAACATACATTAGCGTTCACAAGCAAATAAACCAACGAATCACACACACGCCCACACACAGGACTGTAGACAGGACAGGGGACACCAGGGGAATTCATAGCTGCCTTGCTTATCACATGCACACACACACACGCACACACACACATACACATTAGCGTTCACAAGAAAATAAACCAACGAATTACACACACGCCCACACACAGGACCGTAGACAGGACAGGGTACCAGGGGAATTCAGGGCTGCCTTGCTAATTACACACACACACACTTCAGCGTTCACAAGCAAACGAAGCAACGAATCACACACACACACGCTTCAGCGTTAACAAGCAAGCGAAGCAAGGAATCACACACACACACACTTCAGCGTTCACAAGCAAACAAACCAATGCATTGGGCAAGGGTGAAGGAATCAGGGGCTTAGCACATATTGGATGGAGCAGAACGTGGACGTCTGGTTGACTTCACACTAATGCTTAGACCCAACCAGGGTACTACTTCTGGCCAAATTGGTCAGCGCTTAAAGCGCACAAACATCAAATTGGTCAGCGCTTTTTGGTACAAAAAGCGCAAAAACTGCGCGCTGCGCCCACCGAGGGGTTGAAAAAACTGCGAGAAACGTTGGAGATCTAACCATGTGGACCAGAGCAGATTTATTCACCCGAGCATTCACAGCAACAAGGACAATGGTGGAGGACTCAGGGGCTTAGCACATATTGGTAGGGGCCGGCATATCAAACGATTTCGATCAAAGGCGAGTATGATATCATACAAATTGCATCATATGATATTGCACATAAATGGTGAATTTAACCAAGCCAGGCCGCCGCCATCATATGATATCACATTGCCGTTCCCTACAGTTAGGGCGCACACAAAACAACTATTTTGAGTACATTTTTATAGCGAGAATTTTGCCAAACCGGGGTCATATACATATAGCGATCGCTATATGTAGCGGAAATAGAAAGCCCCGGAGGAAGAGATATAATGGCGGAGAGCCCTGGCGCACAAAAAAACGAAGTAACTAGACCTGGCCTATCATTACTATCAAGGCTTTCGTCACAAACTCAACCTCATGCCCGTTGTGGTGCACTCTGGAAGCAGTAAGCACCCTACACCCAGGCTTGGCACACACTGGTGCAAGGTAGGCGGAAAGCACAGCAGGGGTTAACAAATCCTATGCAGCGTCGCAAGCGACGCGGAAAGTTGGAGGAGTGTGTTGGCAACAGAACAAATGTCACAGGTGTGAGATTGAGGGAACCCTCCATTTTGCATGCATGTGAACATAATGGAGAATGGCTACCATGTTGGGTTAAAGCATGGGGTAACATTCACACTGGTAAACTTTGAAATCATGCGTCTTTGTAGGAAGCATGGGGTAACATACACACTAGTACACTTTAAACTCAACACTCTGTTGTAGGAAAACGTGGCGGCCAGTCCCCTGGGGTTAGGATGTTGGGGTGGGGATGGCTAGGGATTGGGTTAGGGAGGGGGGTGGGGGTGGGTGTGGGGTTGGCCTGGGTTCGGAGTGTTGTTTGTGTTGGGTTGTGGTGTTTAGAGGGGTGGGGGTTTAGGATGGTTTAGGGCTGTGGTGGGGTTGGTTTGGCTTTGGTCGGGATGGTGGGGTAGGGTCGGCGATAGGGATGGGGCGAGGGATAGGAGGTATGAATGGGGTAGGGATGTGGGGGGGGGTGGGGTTGGGTGTCGGGCATGGGGGAGGGAATGTCGGGGGAGTGGGGTGGGTGGGTGAAGTTTTCGGGAATGTGGGGAGGGGTTGGGTTCGAATGGTTAGGGCTGGGGTTGGGGTTGGTTAAGGGATGGGGTTTTAGGAATTGGGTGTGTGTGGGTGGGGTTTGGTGGGGTTCGAGGTTGGGTTGGCGGGCTTCTGTTTGGTTGGGTTCGGGATGGGTTGGGGATGGGGGTGGTGGGGTGGGTCTGGATGGGGTTAGGGATATGGGGTGTGGTGGTGTACTGGTGATGGGGGTAAGGATTTGGGCTGGGGTGGGGGTATGGATGGGGGTAGGGATGTGGGGTGGGGTGGGGTGGGGTGAGGTGAGGTGCCGTGGGGTGGTTGGGTGTGCGATATGTGGGGGGGGGTGGGTTTGGTGGCCTAGTCCTGTGTTGGAGTGTGTGCTTATCTGCAGGGATGTGGTGTGGTGTGGTGTGGTGTGGGATACGGGATGGGGGTAGAGATGTGGTGTGGTGTGGGGGTAAGGGGTGACGCACCTGACCACCGCCATCGCACAGGGTGCAGCGGGTGATGCCGTAGCCCTTGCAGCAGGTGCAGCTGCGCACTTTATGCCTCATGGCTCGGCGCATTGCTGCGGCGATGGTTGTCAGGAGGCCGAAGCATAGAATCATCACCCCGATGACTCCAGCCTTGGGGGCACGGGGGATGACAGCACGCAGTACGGATTGAGGACGTTTTGAGATGAGCACTCGCGAGAGAGACGCATACTTCTCGGAACCCGCGAATATGCTAGTCGTCCCGCTACATGACGAGAAGACTGCCTCATTGGTGCCTGTTACCTCAAATCGCACAGCCGGCTGGCAGCAAACGACCTGCTGGCAACCACGGATAACTCCTGGCTGGGAATTTGTCGAGGCCGCGGGAGACACTCTGGGCCCCACTTGCGGAAGTACAGAGGCAGCAGTGTGCCTCTGCTGACAGTATGAATATGAGGCCTGGCTGGACATAGTAAATACCTGCACGGAGTTGGGGTGCAATCAGGACGGAGCCCGGCAACAGGGATCGAGCCCGAAAATATGTATGATTGCACTAAGATAATATATGTTGCATACAGCGCAACGCGACAAGCAAAATGAGATTTCAGTAAGAGAGCATGTTTTCCCGTCGTATTGCGGCATCGGCATGAACATGATGCGGCGAAGGTAAGCGGGGCGACTGCTGGAAAGTCGCTTCAAATATATTCGTACCTGCTGCATTTTGGGCCGTGTTGGAGTTTAGAGGATAATGATGAGGCGAGCTTGGTTTCCCGGCGAGAGATGAGTACTCAGGATATGACTTCTGCAACAGAAATGCTAGCAGCAGGAGTATCGGAGATTGAGTGCGAATAGTTGGCGTGTAGAAGTAAGTGTATCGGAGTTTGAGTGCAAGGAGTCTGAAAGAAAGCAACGCGCCTAAGGGCAGTTGAGAAGAAATTGAATAGGAGACTGGCGGTTGCGATTTGATAATGGACTCTTTGAGAAATGGTAGTTTTCGAGGCTATCTAGGAAACGCTTTTTACGCCGATAAGCCTGCGCGCATGCATGCGCCCATGGGCGCATGCATGCGTCACCTCATGGTACATGTGACGCATGGGCGCGTCCATGCGTCACCTCATGGTACAGCAGCGCTCTTCTTCGTACGCGTCCGTAATGACGCGTCCGTACAATTGGCCTGCCCCTTTTCTTTTTTCTTTTTTCTTTTTTGACGATTTGTTTCGGGCCGGCCGCTGATCGAAATCCGGGGACCCATTGAAATCCGAGGACATATCAAAAAGCCAAGGACCGATCAATCGAGTCCGAGGACGGGCCTGGCCCTCTGACGGATCTGGGGTTGCCAGGACGGGCAATCCGATGAGGAGTAGTTGCATGAATGAGGCTGGCGGTGATATGTAGACACGCTGATGTACACCCAGCCCAGCCCAGCCCAGCCCAGCCCAACAGCCCTCGCATCCATTTATCAGGCTACACACCCATGTATCAGCTCTTACACCCATATGTCAGCCCACTCACCCATATATAAGCCCACGCACTCATGTATCACCCATGCACCAGTCTTTCAGCCCGTGCACCCATTTGTATATCAGTCCGTGCACCCATATATCATCCCATGCATCCATCCATCATCGGTCTATGCACATTGTGAGTCGTTGCTTTGTCTGACCTATGCAGATCTTACTTGTTGGGGGGCAGGTTAATGTGTGCATGATGAAGTGGGTGATGCCAGGCTCATGACAGCTTGTCCTTTCTTGTCTTTCTTGTTGAGATCAGTTGCCTTCTGCAACATGAACCGCATTTCGTTTTCAGGCTGGGATGTGGAACTAGTGCCTATGTAGGTATTCTGGCGTCAGTCGGCAGTTGGGAAGCGGCGAGTGCTTGTTTATCATGAGGGCGATATCACAAGGGGCGTTTATCATCAGCTTCATCCCCAGTTTATCTAAACCGCTCTAACAGCACTTTTGCAAGCAAGAGGCCTGGCACAAGCGGGCACGAGGCCACCAGACCCGACCAGACAGGGGCCCCTGCGACCAGACCCCCGCCCCCGGTCCAGACCTGGCACTGTCAGAAGACGAGTGTAGTGCAAGCAGTACAACCAATTGCGCTTCAACCCTCTAACCCACAAATGATGTAGTGGCAGCCCGCCTGCAAGCATTGTTGCTTCGAATTGATCCGCCTCATTACCACTGCGACATTCAGCTGCACGCATTTTGCGCAAGCGCAACCGCATCGCCATGGAGTCTTTTTACTCGGTTCTGTTTAGTATTCTCGCTGTCGCAGTCGCTGGTCTTGTCTGGTCTCAAAGCACATCAGCGTCCATCGTTCCTAAGACTGGCACGAATGTAACCAGCTTCGTGAAGCTCAGAAACAACTATGTGTTTGTATACGCGCTCATGATGGGTAAGGAGCAATTTAATCCGCCAGATCTGCACATTTAATTTTCTCAAGTACCTACCTGTCGCAACTTGTCTAGATCACGGGATTAGCATCGACCATGCTCCGCTCCTATACATAACGGGCTATAACAATGCATTTGCACCCTGCAGCCGGAGATTGGCTCCAAGGCCCGCACGTCTACGCCCTATATCAGTTTTACGGCTTCGGCATGAAGGATATCGGCAGGCTCTTTGTCGCTGGCTTCGGTTCATCCATGATCTTCGGGACCATCGTAGGAGCCATGGCAGATAAGCAGTAAGTGCCTTCTCTCCCTTCACCTTCATCCCATGGACGTTTTCAGGACTTCGTCACCATGAACCATGCATCGTTATCACACTAACCAGATAAATTGGTGTGTCACTGGGGATATGAGAGGGTATTTTATGGCCTATCCCTTGTTCACTTATTGCGCAAGGGATGGAGGGAGAACCATAGATACAAGGGATAAGAGGAGCTCCCATAATGACAAGGGATACTAGAGGCTCCCATAGAAACTAAGGATGAGACAGGCTCTCTAGGATTCGATTTAATTGGATTCTTACATGCTTGTCAGCCAAATCTGGGCTGCTAACCGTTTCCACTTCGAAGTACCCCTGTGCAATACCCACAGAAGCCAGGGAGCATATATCGGACAATACAGTTGAAAGGCTTGGGGGGGAAGTAGCTAGGCCCCCCTCCCCCCCCCAATTTCCCTATGAGCATCTCCAAGCTTGTGTAAAGTCTTTCCTATGTGAAGTCACCCACATGCCACTCATAAGCGTTAGCTATGGGGCATGTGTGTTGGGGGTAGCTACGTTACGCACATGCTCCATGTCCATTTTTCTGTGCAAGTCCTACCACCTAGCCCCTTGTCACCACTGTCACCACTGTCAGCCTCAGCCCCCACCCCACCCCTCTCCCCTTTCTCTTCTTCTTTTCTCTTTCTGTCTGCCATTGCGAATCCTGGTGCAATGTCCAAGGACCTCCCTTCAAAAACAGAACACGTAACTCTCTCCCCCCGACTGGAGTCGCCTCAGTCAGACGCGTGTGCAGTTACGCTTGTAGTGTCACAATGTTCCAGTATTGTAATGCATCACGTTTATACAAAGGAAACTTGGCGCGTCTTCACTTCCTGAGTGTAGTCTTCACCGCTACCAAGCACTCCTCCGAATACTGGGTCCTTGTTTTTGGTCGATTCTTGGGTGGCATCGCTACCTCCTCCTCCTCCTCCTCCTCCTCCTCCTCCTCCTCCTCCCCCTCTTCCACACTAAAACCACCACCACCACCACCACCACCACCACCACCTTCGCAGTGGGCGCAAAAAGGCCGCCCTCTTGTATGTCTTCACCTACGCCCTGAGCTGCGCCACCAAGCACTCCTCCGACTACTGGGTCCTCATGTTTGGTCGGTTCTTGGGTGGCATCGCTACCTCCCTCCTGTTCTCTGCTTTTGAGTCATGGCTAGTGGCTGAGCACTTCTCCAAGGGCTTTGATGAGAAGTGGCTTGGTGATACTTTCTCCAAGGTGAGACCAACGAACAATCAATCCAACAAACATCATCGCATTGCTCCCTGCCTCCTATTCTCTGCTTTTGAGTCATGGCTAGTGGCTGAGCACTTCGCCAAAGGCATTGACGAGAAGTGGCTTGGCGATACTTTCTCTAAAGTGAGACCTGGGTGAGACCAACCAACCAACCAACAAACATTCAATGAAACATCATGGCATCGCTACCTCCCTCATATTCTCTGCTTTTGAGTCATGGCTAGTGGCTGAGCACTTAGCCAAAGGCTCTGACGAGAAGTGGCTTGGCAATACTTTCTCCAAGGTGAGACCAACAAGTAAACAAATAAACAAACAATCAAGCAAACATCATCGCATTGCTCCCTTACTCCTGTTCTCTGCTTTTGAGTCATGGCTGATGGCTAAGCAATTCGCCAAAGGCATTGACGAGAAGTGGCTTGGTGATACTTTCTCTAAGGTGAGACCTGGGTGAGACCAACAAACAAACAAACAAGCAATCAAGCAAACATCATCGCATCGCTCCCTTGCTCCTGTTCTCTGCTTTTGAGTCATGGCTGTTAGCCAAGCACTTCTCCAAGGGCGTTGACGAGAAGTGGCTTGGTGATACTTTCTCTAAGGTGAGACCAACAAACAATCAATCCATCAAACATCATTGCATCGCTCCCTCCCTCCTATTCTCTGCTTATGTGTCATGGCTGGTGGCTGAGTACTTCTCCAAGGGCTTTGATGAGAACTGGCTTGGCGATACTTTCTCCAAGGAAAGATCAACACACAATCAATCAAACATCATTGCATCGCTCCCTCCATCCTGTTCTCTGCTTTTGAGTCATGGCTAATGGCCAAGCATTTTTCCAAGGGCTTTGACGAGAAGTGGCTTGGCGATACTTTCTCCAAGGTGAGACCTACAAACAAGAACTAATGCAAAAACAATCCGAGCGTATCTCATAGTGTCTAGAAACAACTTCTTAACCCCCCCTCCCCTGACAGGGTCTAGAAAAACTTCAGAGGCCCTGCAACAGGCCCTGACCCTGCTATGACCCTACTATGACCCCCCTAATTATAATTGGAGGGGGAGATATGGGCCTCACAAGTTTGGAGGGGGGTGGGGTGGGGTGGGGGGTGGGTGGGGGGGGGGGGCAAATAAACAAAATCCGAGCGTAGTGTCTAGAAAAAACTTCGCCGCCCCCCCCCCCTAATAGTGTCTAGAACCCTCTCGCCCCCCCCCTGGTAGGGTCTAGAAAACAATTCTTAGGCCCCCCTCCCCCTGATCATTGATCATTGATGATCCTTGCTGGACTGGTTGCCAACTCTCTGGTAGAAAGCCTAAACCCTAAACCTTAAAACCACTTGCTGGACTGGTTGCCAACTACCTGGTGGAAGCCCTGAAGCCTACAACCCCTTTTCTGCAGGCTGTCTTTGTGGGCAATGGCTTGGTGGCCATCCTCGCTGGACTGGTTGCCAACTATCTGGTGGACAGCCTAAACCCTAACCCCTTAACCCTACAACCCCTTTTCTGCAGGCTGTCTTTGTGGGCAATGGCTTGGTGGCCATCCTCGCTGGACTGGTTGCCAACTATCTGGTGGACAGCCTAAAACCAAAACCCTTAACCCTACAACCCCTTTTCTGCAGGCTGTCTTTGTGGGCAATGGCTTGGTGGCCATCCTCGCTGGACTGGTTGCCAACTATCTGGTGGAGAGCCTTAAACTTGGCCCCGTGGCTCCCTTTGATGCATCCGCCACTGTCCTGCTTTTGGGAGGTGCCGTCATCATGTTCTCGTGGTCGGAAAACTATGGCGACACCAAGTCCAACAACTCTCTTAACCACCAGTTCAAGCTTGCCTTTGCTGCCATCCTCAGTGGTAAGACAGTTTTGTTATGTTGATGTAGCTATGCAGTGGGGGAGGTTTCATGGAAGGCGTCATGCATACACTAAATGATACCCCCCCTCCACCCAACCTATACCAACCAGCCAACACCAACCCTCAACAACCAATCAACCCTCCACCCTCCACCTGCAGGTTACACGATCGCTTTGTTAGGGGCCATGCAGTCCTTGTTTGTCCTGTCACCTTCCACCTGCACCCTCCACCCAACCAACACCAACCCTCACCCTCCACATGCACCCTCCACCCAACCTATACCAACCAACTCCACCCAACCAACACCGACCCTAAACCTCCACCTGCAGATCCCAATATCGCCTTGTTAGGGGACATGCAGTCCTTGTGTGAGGCTGTCACCCTCCACCTGCACACTCCACCCGACCAACCCACCAACCGCTAACCTAACCGATTACCAACTGGACTCAACCACCAACCTACGGGGTTCATCCCATGCACCTCTCACCCTTGCCACCTGCAGATCCCAGATCGCCTTGTTGGGGACATGGCTAGTCCTTGTTGAGGCTGTCTTAGTCGCCTCCACCTGGTCACACTCCACCTGACGCAACCCAACGCAACCTAACAACGCAACTCAACAACGCGAACCACCATGCAGCTCAGCTGTCCTCACCACTCCCCCTGCAGATCTCAAGGATTGCCTTGTTGGTGCCAGCAGTCCTTTGTGGTGCTGTCACCCTCCATCGCTGCACACTCCACCACCCTACCAACAACTCCAACGCAACGTGCCTCCACCTGCAGATCCCAAGATCGCCTTGCTGGGAGCCATGCAGTCCTTGTGTGTCCTGTCACCCTCCACTTGCACCCTCCAACCAACCCTCACCCTTCACCCTCCACCTGCACCCTCCACCCAACCAGCACCAACCAACCCCACCCAACCAACCAGCACCAACCAACCCCACCCACCCAACCAACACCGACCCAACCAACACCGACCCAACCAACACCGATCCAACCAACCCCACCCACCCAACCAACACCGACCTCCACCTTCAGATCCCAAGATCGCCTTGTTGGGAGCCATGCAGTCCTTGTTTGAGGCTGCCATGTATTCCTTTGTGTTCCTCTGGACACCAGCCCTGAGCCCTAACGGAGAGTCCATCCCACATGGCATGATCTTTTCATGTTTCATGACTGCCAGCATGGTGTGTGGTGCAGGGTTCTTCTAAGTGCGCTGCCTTTTTGAGCCCCTCTGCGCGTTTCGCGCAGTTTTTTCACCTCCCTGTGGGCGCAGCGCACAGTTTTTGCGCTTTTTGCTCCACAAAGCGCTGATAAATTTGGCGTTTGTGCGCTTTAAGCGCTGACCAATTTGGCAAGAAGTAGTACTCGGATGTGGTGATGAACGGTATTAACATAATAATTAACGGTGTATACATAATAATGAACGCTCTATAAATAAGAATGAATGTTGTATTGTACATATGAGCTACACATCTGTATTTTATTTGATGGTATCTAGATACTAATAATCTATTTTCTGTATCTATATTTTAATTATCTATTGTATGTATCTAGATTTATTCATTTCCTTATTATAAGTATCTAGATTTTTATTTATCTAGAGTCTAGGTATGGGGGATAACAATGCACACATCCATATCCACAGCCACACATTCAATGCAGCACAACGCATTGTTTTTGTGTTTGTGCGACGCGTCGCCATTCCGTCGCTGCATGGCAATGCATGGGTCCGGCTAAACTAGTCAGAAATGCCCCCCCGGGATCCGCGGGGTTCGGGCGGCAGGTTGCACTGAGTCTCTAAATATGTGATCTGCGTTGCACGAAACAACACAGTGGCAAGCCGTGAGGTGTGCAATGCTGCACCAAACATTTCACCCTCACGTTGGCCAGATCAGCTTCAGGCCAAATCCAACCCTCAGGGTCGAGTCTCGAAACTATGGGTTTAATCGCTGGGCTGATTCCGGAAACGATATTTTTGATCGCATTATGCGAAATTTTACAGCTAGAAAAAACTTATTCTTAAAAATAAAGCCCTGGAGGGGCGTTGTGTTAAGGGGACCCTCCCGTACGCCGCAGCTGGGACTTGTTCTTAAACTGCTGAGCAGAGCCATCCACTTGATTCCTCTCCACTCCATGAATCCACTTTTTTGGCAGAGGCCCCCCCTTCTGGGGGGCGGGAGCCCCCAGGGTTACCCATTTGTCCAATCGTGCGACCGAAAAATTGAAGCCTGACATGTCAGCCAACAGTCTCGTAACTAACTGGCTTCGGTCAGCTCCAGTCCCTTGCCACCTATCGTTCCGTTGCCAACACACTCCGCCAATTTTCCGCGTCGCTTGCAACGCTGCATATGACTTTTCTGAAAAGCCTATGCATATGGACAGGTCTTCTCGCCGTTGTCATACCCCAGGACTGGAAAAAAACATAAGTTTTACCCCCCCTGGGGGTAGTTTTGCCTTTTAAAGGAGACTGATTATAGTCATAACGTGATACGTAGGTCCATTAACATTTTGAAATAATAAAATCGATCTTCAAGTTGTATTAAATAGCACAACAAGCACACACCACTTCACCCGTTGTATATGGTGGCAAATAATTGGATCAGCCTCAGTCGGCTACTCATGCATGTCCACCACCAAACCAACCACCACCACAGATGGGTCAGCCTCAGTGGCATCCTTCATGACTGTCCACATTAGAACACCACCACCACATAGATTGGGCCAGCACTTCAGTGGCATTCTCATGATGTTCACCACCATAAGCACCACCAACACAGATTGGGTCAGCCCTCAGTGGCATTCTCATGATGTTCACCACCATAACCACCACCACCATAACCACCACCACAGATCGGATCGGCCCTCAGTGGCATTCTCATGATGTTCACCACCATAAGCCACCAAACACAGACAGGAGGGGTCAGCCACAGTGGCATTCTCATTGATGTTTCACCCCATAACCACCACCACCATAATCCACCACACAAAGATTGGTAAGCCCTCAGTGGCATCTCTATGAGTTCACCCCAACATAACAACCACCACCACAAGATTGGGATCAGCCCTCCAGTGGCTTTTCATTGATGTTCACCACCATAACCACCACCACCACAGATTGGGTCAGCCCTCAGTGGCATCCTCATGATGTCACCACCATAACCACCACCACCACAGATTGGGTCAGCCCTCAGTGGCATTCTCATGATGTTCACCACCATAACCACCACCACCACAGATTGGGTCAGCCCTCAGTGGCATTCTCATGATGTTCACCACCATAACCACCACCACCACAGATTGGGTCAGCCCTCAGTGGCATTCTCATGATGTTCACCACCGTAACCACCACCACCACCGAGGGTCAGCCCTTTCAGTGCATTACATGAGTCACCACAATAACCACCCACCACAGATTCGGGTCAAGCCTCAGTGGCATTAATGATGTCACCACCATAACCACCACCACCACAGATTGGGTCAGCCCTCAGTGACATTCTCATGATGTCCACCACCACCACCACCATAATCACCACCACCACAGATCGGATCGGCCCTCAGTGGCATCCTCATGATGTCCACCACCACACACCATATCCCACCAACACCACAGAGGGGTCAGCCTATCAGTCGCATTCTCAGATGTCCAACACCACAACCCATAATCACCACCACCATAAGATGGATCGGCCTCCGTGGCATCCTCATGGTGTCCACCACCACCACCACCACAGATTGGATCAGCCCTCAGTGGCATCCTCATGATGTCCACCACCACCACCACCATAACCACCACCACCACAGATTGGGTCAGCCCCATCAGTGGACCTCATTGATGTCCACCCACCACCACCACCATAACCCACAACCACAAAGATGGGCAGCCCTCAGTCGAGAATCCTCATGATGTCCACCACCACCACCACCATAACCACCACCACCACAGATTGGGTCAGCCCTCAGAGGCATCCTCATGATGTCCACCACCACCACCACCACCATAACCACCACCACCACAGATTGGGTCAGCCCTCAGTGGTATCTTTATGATGTCCACCACCACCATCAGCACCACCATCAGCACCACCACAAAGGGTCAGCACTCAGGGGCATCCGCATCACCTCCACCACCACCATCATCACCACTACCACCACCACCACTACCACCACCACCACTGCCACCACCACCACCACTACTACCACCACTACTTCCACCACCACTGCCACCACCACCACCACTACCACCACTACTACTACCACCACCACCACCACTGCCACCACCACCACCACTACCACCACTACTACTACCACCACCACCACTACCACCACCACTACTACCACCACCACTGCCACCACCACTACCTCCACTACTACTACCACCAACACCACTACTACCACTACTACCACCAACACCACAGATTGGATCAGCTCTCAGTGGCATCCTTATGAAGTCATCACGACCTGAGAACTACATGAAGTATGTCTTCGCCATTGGGGCTTTGTCTCTCTCCGTCCCCTTCTTGTTCCAGCTTGCAGCTGGACCCAAAACAGGTATGTGTTTGTGTGTGTATTTGTGTGTGTGTGTATTTGTGTGTGTGTGTCTGTGTGTGTGGACGTTAAGCAGGTATTTGTGTGTGTGTGGAAGCAAAGCAGGTATGTGTGTGTGTATTTGTGTGTGTGTGTGTGCGGACCCGAAGCAGGTATGTGTGTTATTGTGTGCGTGTGTTTGTGTGTGTGTGGACCAAAAGCTGGTGTGTTTGTATTTGTGTTAGTGTGTGTGTGTATTTGTGTTATTGTGTGTGTGTGTATTTGTGTTAGTGTGTCTGTGTGTGTGGTCCAGCAAGATGTTTGGCTCAGCCCTCCATACTGCTGAGGCTTGAGTAGCCCAAGAAGCCACTCAAACTGGCTTACACAAATCTGAAAAAATGCAAGCTGCGTGTTGGAACAAGAAAAATCAACCCCCCTACGTCTCTACCTCTACCCCCTACCCCCTACCTCAGCCAATTCTGTTCCCTACCCCCTACTTCTACCCCATGCCTCTGCCAACGCTGTCCCTTGCCCCCATCAACAGCCAACCCTGTCGAGGGAGGAGGAATCACTGTCCAAGGTCAGGTTCAGCTCGTGGCCTTCTGTGTAAGAGAAGTCACCCCTACCTCTACCCCCTACCTCTGCCAACTCTGTTCCCTGCCCTGTTCCCCCTACCTCTTCCCTCTACATCTCTACCTCTACCCCCTTCCCGGTGGCCTTTTCACGCGGTCCCCTACACCCACCACAGTAACATAACCGAGGGAGGACGGAATCATCTCCAAGTCAGGTTCAGCTCGTAGGCATTCTGTGTGAGAGAGAGAAGTCACCCTACATATCCCCCCACTCTGCCAACTCTGACAATACTCTCTACCCCATACCCCTGCAACTTCTGTTCCTGCCCTCTATCCCCTACCTATCCCCTACTACGCTCACTGCCCTCTACCCCCCTACCTCTAATCCCCCTTAGCCTCTACCTCTACCCCCTACCCCTGCCAACTCTGTTCCCTGCCCTCTACCCCCTACCTCTATCCCCTATGCCTCTACCTCTACCCCCTACCCCTGCCAACTCTGTTCCCTGCCCTCTACCCCCTACCTCTATCCCCTACGTCTCTACCTCTACCCCCCTTACCCAACATTTGCCAACTCTGGTCCCTACCTCCTACCTCTACCTCCTACCTCTACCCCCATACCTCTGCCAACTCTGTCCCTTGCCCCCATCAACAGCAACCCTGTCGAGGGAGGAGGAGTCACTCTCCAAGGCCAGGCTACTACTTGCCTCCTACATTAGAGAAGTCACCCCTACGTCTACCCCCTACCTCTGCCAACTCTGTTCCCTACCCTCTACCCCCTACCTCTACGTCTGTACCTCTACCCACTACCCCTGCCAACTATTTCTCTGACAGGTTCCCCTACTATACCACCTAATATCTTACCTCCACCCCCATTGGTCCTCTACCCCAATAACATCTAACCACTACCTCACACCCCATTGTCACTCTACCAATAAATATCTACCTCTACCTCCACCCCCATTGTCCTCTACCCCCTACATCTCTACCTCTACCTCCACCCCCATTGTCCTCTACCCCCTACATCTCTACCTCTACTACCCCCATTGTACTCTACACCACTAAAGCTATACATCAAATAAACAACAATGGTCCTCTACCCCTACATCTCTACCTCGACTCCCACCAACAATTGTAATGACCCCTACAGTCATACTCTACTGCCACCCAAGTGTCCTCATACACCTACATCTCTACCCCTACCTCCACCTCCCTACCTTTGCCAACTCTGTCCCCTAACCCCACCAACAGCCAACATCACCGAGGGAGGAATCACTCTCCACGGTCAGGTTCAGCTTGTGGCCTTCTGTGTATTTGAGGTGAGTGATACAGGCTGATACAGACTTCAGCGAACTCTTGTCTGCAAATATAGTGGACACCCCCCCCTGGTGGATGTGTTGAAGCTTGGGGGTCGGGAGGTATTTGTATTTGAGGTGATTGATACAAACTTCTATGAACTGTTGTCTGTGAATATAGTGGACCCCCCCCCCCCTGCTGGGTGTGTTGAAGCTTGGGGGTCTGGAGGTATTTGTATTTGAGGTGATTGATACAAACTTCTATGAACTATTGTCTGTGAATATAGTGGTCCCCCCTGTTAAGTGTGTGTTGAGACTTGGGATTCTGGAGGTATTTGTATTTGAGGTGATATAGGTGGGCGATACAGAATTCCACAAATTGTTGTCTATGAATATAGTGGACCCCCCTGTTGAATGTGTGTTGAGGCTTGGGAGTCGGGGGGCATTTGTATTTGTATTATGGGTGATTGAGGTGGGCGAAACAAACTTCATTGAACTAAACTCTGCACATATAGTGGACCTCCCTGTTGAAGGTGTGTTAAGACTTGGGAATCTAGTGGTATTTGTATTTGAGGTGGGCGATACAGACTTTAACGAACTATTGTGTGCAAATGTAGTGGACCTTCCCCTGGTAAGTGTGTGTTGAGGCTTGGGAGTCGGGAGGTATTTGTATTTGAGGTGATTGAGGTGGGCGATACAGACTGCAACAAACTATTGTGTGCAAATATAGTGGACCTTCCCCTGTTAAGTGTGTGATGAGACTTGGGAGTTGGGATGTATTTGTATTGAGGTGACTGTGGCGAGCGACGTAGACTTCAACGAAATAGTCTGCAAAGAGAGTGGACCCCCCCCACCACCAGCAACCCCCCCCCCCACCCCCCCCCCCCCACCCCTGTTGGTGTTGTTGAGGTTGGAGTTGGGAGGTATCTGTATTTGAGGTGAGCGCTACAGACTTCAACAAACTATTGTCTGCACATGTAGTCGACCCCCTCCCATGTGTGTGAGTTAAGACTTGGGAGTCTAGTGGTATTTGTATTTGAGGTGAGCGCTACAGACTTCAACGAACTATTGTCTGCACATGTAGTCGACTCCCTCCCATGCGTGTGAGTTAAGACTTGGGAGTCTAGTGGTATTTGTATTTGAGGTGAGCGCTACAGACTTCAACGAACTATTGTCTGCACATGTAGTCGACTCCCTCCCATGCGTGTGAGTTAAGACTTGGGAGTCTAGTGGTATTTGTATTTGAGGTGAGCGCTACAGACTTCAACGAACTATTGTCTGCACATGTAGTCGACTCCCTCCCATGTGTGTGAGTTAAGACTTGTTAAATCTGTCTTTCTGCCCCCCCCCCAACCCCCCCCCCCCCCCCCCCCCCCCCTGTTGGGTGTGTGTTGAGACTTGAGAGTGGGGAGGTCTTTGTACTTGAGATGGGCGACACAGACTTCAACAAAATATTGTGTGCAAATATAGTTGACCCCCCCTGTTTGGTGTGTGTTGAGACTTGGGAGTCGGGAGGCCGGTCAGCGTTGGTGAAACGTTAGGTGGGGTGGTACGCAAGCAGAGCTGTTTTCCATTTCAGATAGGGGTCTTCTGGTAGCGATTAGATAGCTTCTTCTGGTAGCGATCAGGGATTTGGCCCTCTGTGTATTTGAGGTGAGCTATACAGGCAGATTCGTTTAGCTTGTGGCCTTCTGTTTCTTCGAGGTGAGCGATAGAGACATCAACAAACAGTATATATATATATATATATATTTTTTTTTTTTTTTTTTTATGGTTTGCCTTATTATGAGGTGTAAGGTTAAGGGGGGCAGCCCGGTTGCTTTCACTGGGGCCTACAACCATCTGTATGTGAGAACCGACTGTGTTAGCAGTACATGTTAGCAGTACATGAAGCCGATGATGTTCATTACATGTTCTGTTATTGTCCTTAATGTTGGAGGGCCTGATGTTGGGGGGGCTGGTGGTGGGTGTGGGGGCGCTTGGTGGTGGTGGGTCTAAAAGAGGGAAAGGTAATGATAACGCCTGGAGGGGCGTGGTGTTAAGGGAGCCCGTCGTACACGGGTGGGGAGCGGTCTCCTACCTCAACTGGACAAGCTACCATCGCGGTAGACGACGACCTGAGAACAGGGACTTGGGAGGGAGGTGGTGCGGCATGGGCATATGCTGGGGGCCTGAAGTGGTCTGTCTCATTACATTTTCAGTTATTGTGTGTCCTTTGTGTGTTGGGGTTGGGGTTGGGGCAGCATAGTCAGGTGCCAAGCCTCGCGCCTGTTCCCGAGGTTTTTGCAAGCTTGCCGTTGAGAACTTACACACCTACGCCGATCACTAGCCGCACTCGGTGAGTTTGAATGGGCGTGCGTTAATGTGTTACTAACATCCGTTGGGGTTGGGACAGCGTAGCTGGCCACTAACCCCTTTGTAATGGAAATCCAGGCCTTTTGAATGTGTAAGGTCATGTTGGCCGTAGCTGTCCCAACCCCTCGCTGCTGCGAAACCAACTATATTATGTGAGCTCCATGCGTATCGTTGATGCATATCTATGGGTGTATCACTGGTCCAAACACGTGCCACACACACACCACACACATACAACACACACCACACATCCGAACCTTCTTTCATTGCAAGTTCTTGTCTGTTTGTTCCAGCCATGCCACACACACACACACCACAAACACACACCACACACAAACCACACACACTCGCATGTGAACCCTCTGTCATTGCAGGTTCTTGTCGGTTGGTTCTGGTCACACAACACACACATACAACACACACACACCACGCATCTGAACCCTCTGTCATTGCAGGTTCTTGTCGGTTGGTTCTGGCCACACAACACACACATACAACACACACACACCACGCATCTGAACCCTCTGTCATTGCAGGTTCTTGTCGGTTGGTTCTGGCCACACAACACACACATACAACACACACACACCACGCATCTGAACCCTCTGTCATTGCAGGTTCTTGTCGGTTGGTTCTGGCCACACAACGCACTCATACAACACACACACAACACGCATCTGAACCTATTCAGTGCAGGTTCTTGTCGGTTGGTTTCTGCGGACACACAACACACACATGACAACACCCTTACCCACACACACCCACGCATCTGAACCTCTGTCATTGCAGGTTATTGTCAGGTTGGTTCTGGCCACACAAACAACACCGACAACACACACACACACGCATCTGAACCCTCTGTCATTTGCATGTTCTTGCGGTTGGTTCTGGCACCCAACACACAATTAACAACAAACACACACACCACTCATTTGAACCTGTCATGCAGGTTTTGTCGGTTGGTCTGGCCACAAAAAACACACATACAACACAAAACAACCCGCATCTGAACATTGTCATTGCAGGTTCTTGTCGGTTGGTTCTGGCCACACAACACACTCATACAACACACACACACCACGCATCTGAACCCTATGTCATTGCCGGTTTCTTGTTCGGTTGGTTATGAGCCACAACAACACACACATACAACACACACACACCACGCATCTGAACCCTCTGTCATTGCAGGTTCTTGTCGGTTTGTTCTGGCCACACAACACACACATACAACACACACACACACACGCATCTGAACCCTCTGTCATTGCAGGTTCTTGTCGGTTGGTTTCTGGCCACACAACACACACATACAAACACACCACACCACGAATCTGAACCCTATGTCATTGCAGGTTCTTGTCGGTTGGTTCTGGCCAACAACACACTCATACAACACACACACACCACGCATACTGAACCCTCTGTCATTGCAGGTTCTTGTCGGTGGTTCTGCGCCACACAACACAACACATACAACACACACCACACCACGCATCTGAACCCTCTGTCATTGCAGGTTCTTGTCGGTTGGTTCTGGCCACACAACACACACATACAACACACCACACACCACGCATCTGAACCCTCTGTCATTGCAGGTTCTTGTCGGTTGGTTCTGGCCACACAACACCACTCATACAACACACCCACACCACGCATCTGAACCCTCTGTCATTGCAGGTTCTTGTCGGTTGGTTCTGGCCACACAACACACACATACAACACACCACACACCACGCATCTGACCCTCTGTCATTGCAGGTTCTTGTCGGTTGGTTTCTGGCCACACAACACACTCCATACAACACACACACACCACGCATCTGAACCCTCTGTCATTGCAGGTTCTTGTCGGTTGGTTCTGGCCACACAAACACACATACAACACACACACACCACGCATATGAACCCTCTGTCATTGCAGGTTCTTGTCGGTTGGGTCTGGCCACACAACACACACATACAACACACACACACCACGCATCTGAACCCTCTGTCATTGCAGGTTCTTGTCGGTTGGTTCTGGCCACACAACACACTCATACAACACACACACACCACGCATCTGAACCCTCTGTCATTGCAGGTTCTTGTCGGTTGGTTCTGGCCACACAACACACTCATACAACACACACACACCACGCATCTGAACCCCTCTGTCATGCAGGTTCTTGTCGGTTGGTTTCTGGCCACACAACACACACATACAACACACACACACCACGCATCTGAACCCTCTGTCATTGCAGGTTCTTGTCGGTTGGTTCTGGCCACACAACACACTCATACAACATACACACACACCACGCATCTGAACCCTCTGTCATTGCAGGTTCTTGTCGGTTGGTTCTGGCCACACAACACACACATACAACACACACACACCACGCATCTGAACCCTCTGTCATTGCAGGTTCTTGTTGGTTTGTTCTGGCCCTCTATGATGACAATGCGAGCTCACTACCTACCAGAGGACCTCCGCTCTACCATCATCAACTGCTTCCGTATCCCCCTCAACCTCTTTGTGTGTGTCATCCTGTACAACGTAAGTACAAGTGCTTTCCCTCAACCTATTTATGTGTGTCATCTCGTACCACGGAAGTACAAGTGCTTTCCCTCAACCTCTTTGTTTGTGTCATCCTGTACAACGGAAGTACAAGTGCTTTCCCTCGACCTCTTTGTGTGTGTCATCCCGTACAACGGAAGTACAAGTGCTTCCATCTTTCCCTTAACCTCTTCGTGTGTGTCATCCTGTACAACGGAAGTACAAGTGCTTCCATCTTTCCCTTAACCTCTTTGTGTGTGTCATCCTGTACGACGGAAGTACAAGTGCTTCTGTACTCCCCTCAACTAGCTAGATTCTTCTACTTCCTATACATTTAAATGGCATGCTTGCAAGATGATAATATTTGTGTGTGTTATATATTATAGCCGACTAAGGCGTAGCCAATAAGCTAAATAGAATTACCCAGCCTTAAGACCAGTATTGGGAAGGGCTGTTTACAAAACTGGCCCTAGTGAACTGAATCTCAACAAATTGTAAACGATGGGGGGTTGGAGTTCATGCTATGGTGAACTGAATCTCAACAAATTGTAAACGATGGGGGGTTGGAGTTCATGCTATGGTGAACTGAATCTCAACAAATTGTAAACGATGAGGGGTTGGAGTTCATGCTATGGTGAACTGAATGTCAACAAATTGTAAACGATGGGGGAGTTCATGCTATGCAGAAAAAGTTGTGATAACGCCTGGTAGGGCGTGGTATTAAGGGGGCTCCGTCTTACGACAATAGATTACGGGCTGCTACTTAACCTCGAAGAAGCTTCCATGGCGGTTGACAGCGACCGCCATACCACAGCACACCCGTAAGGATTCGAACCCTGCACCTTCTTGTTTCAACGAGCTTTACCATTGAGCCATTTGTCGAAACGGGATATGCTTTACAGATGATTCAACTTAAATAAACAAATAGTACGCCTTATTAAGAGGCGTGAGGTTGAGGGGGCCAGCCCGTTTGCTTTCCCTGGTGGCAACCACCAATTGGATGTAACTTCATACTTGTGCTGACGCAACCATGTGCCATGCTTCTCTCCAGGTGCAAATGTTCTCCCTGGCCACTATGTTTGGCTTTTGATTTAACTTCATACGTGATTTGTTTAACTTCATTCTTATATGTACGTGATTAACTTCATTCGTGATTTGTTTAACTTCTAGGGGGCGGCAAATATATCTATATTGCCCCAACATACAGATCTATATAGATCTTTATATAGCAAAAAGAAAAAGAAAAAAAAATATATATATATATATATATATATATATACATAATATATCAGTACCTCAAGGAGGCCTCTGAAAAAAAATCTGGCATTTATTTTACATGTAGTCTGCATCATATTAAGGTGCCTTGTGCCTTCAAAAAAAAGACAGGATTTATTTTAGATCAGTAATCCCTTGTAAAGCTCGCTACCGGCGCGGTCACATACTAAACGGTCACGATATAGCCTCCAAACCAACCCAAGCCTAGTCCCCCCTATCCCCATCAGCAGTTCAGCATACATCAGGTCCTATAAAAGTCTTTCAACTGTCTAATTTGTGCAGCTTCTAGGCAGCTTTCCTGGCTGGCGATTCAGCCAAAAATAATGCAAGCTGGTGCACAGGGAGCTGCCTAGAAGCTGCTACTGGTTGCAGAATAGTTCATCATCATCATCAATTCATCATCATGCCGCGATTGCTTCGCTAGGGTAGTAGACTAGTAGGGTTACATGGACACATTGTGCAGCCCACCAGATGCGACCCCAAGCTTGGGCCCAGGCAGCCGAGCTTGTTGTTGGCGAGTTTTTAGAGTTGGCCTAGAGTTGGCCTAGAGTTGGCCTGTTTTTAGTTGGCGAGATTTAAGTTGGCGAGTTTTAGTTGGCCTACAGTTGGCCTGTTTTTAGAAGGGCTGTCCAGGTCCAGTTCCACAACGCAGCCGGCTTGGTTCGTCGAGACCCCCTTGCATGCCTTCATGTGCGCGTTTGTCGAGTTGCTAATGTTGTTGGGACTGACGCCAATGTCATAAGCGCGACAGGCAAGGTCCACCTTCTTCAATCCGCGCATTGAAGCTTGCTCTCCAGTTAGAAGCCGGTGGGGCTTTCTCGAGAACGGCCAAGACGGATGCAGGCGACTTCCGATCGCTCTTATAACTTCGTAAGCCGGCTTGATTCAGAAGAATATTTACCGTTTTCATTTGGAACAGTGCAAAGAAAGCGAATAGCAAGTTCCAGGAACAGTCAACGGCTGAAACTGCCCATGTAGATCTATTTAGATATATGGGGACCGGGGGGGGCCTTGGACAAGGGATATCGATAGATCTATCGGCTTTGGAAATATAGATATATAAAGATCTATATAGACCGATATATCTATATATATCTATCGGTCTTCGCCTCTCCCTATCAACTTAATACTTATATATAAGTGATTTAAATTCATGCGTGATTTGCTTAACTTCATATGTATATGTACGTGATTTACCTTCATATATGCGTGATTGAACTTAATGCTGATATGCAAGTGATTTAACTTCATACTGATATGTACGCACTCACGCGACCTTGTGTCATGATTCTCTTAAGGTGCTCATGTTCTCCCTAGCTGTACTGACGCAACTTTGTGTCATGCTTCTCTGCAGGTGCACATGTTCTCCCTAGCTGTACTGACGCAACTTTGTGTCATGCTTCTCTGCAGGTGCACATGTTCTCCCTAGCTGTACTGACGCAACTTTGTGTCATGCTTCTCTTAAGGTGCACATGTTCTCCCTAGCTGTACTGACGCAACTTTGTGTCATGCTTCTCTTCAGGTGCACATGTTCTCCCTAGCTGTACTGACGCAACTTTGTGTCATGCTTCTCTGCAGGTGCACATGTTCTCCCTAGCTGTACTGACGCAACTTTGTGTCATGCTTCTCTGCAGGTGCACATGTTCTCCCTAGCTGCTATGTTTGGCTTGTGCTCGGTTTTCCTTGTCCTCGCCACCATCTGCCAGATGTCCTTCCAGAAGTTGGTCAACAGCATGCCAGTCATCAAGGGCATCCCCGAGACTGAGCCCCTGCGCTCCGCAGACAAGTAAGTTGCAGATACATTGGTGGTGCTGGTGGTGGTGCTTGCTTTGTTGGTTGTTTTTTGGTCCTGAGACTGAGCCCCTGCACTCCGCAGACAAGTAAGTTGAAGATACATTGGTGGTGGTAGTGGTTGGTTGGTTGGTGGTTGGTCAACAGCATGTCACTCATCGAGGGCATCCCTGAGATTGACAAACTATGATCTGCTGACAAGGAAGTTGCAGATAGATTGGTGGTGGTGCTGGTGGTGCTTGGTTGGTTGTTTTTTGGTCCTGAGACTGAGCCCCTGCGCTCCGCAGACAAGGAAGTTGCAGATACATTGGTGGTGGTGGTGCTTGGTTGGTTGTTTTTAGGTTCTGAGACTGAGCCCCTGTGCTCCGCAGACAAGGAAGTTGCAGATACATTGGTGGTGCTGGTGGTGGTGCTTGGTTGGTTGGTGGTTGGTCAACAGCATGTCACTCATCGAGGGCATCCCTCAGATTGACACGATACGATCTCCTGACAAGTAAGTTGCAGATGGATTGGTGGTGGTGCTGGTGGTGCTTAGTTGGTTGTTTTTTTGTCCTGAGACTGAGCCCCTGCGCTCCGCAGACAAGTAAGTTGCAGACAGGTTGGTGGGTGGTGGGTGGTCAACAGCATGTCACTCATCGAGGGCATCCCTGAGATTGACACACTACGATCTGCGGACAAAGAAGTTGCAGATAGGTTGGTGGTGGTGCCTGGTTGGTTGTTTTTTGGTCCTGAGACTGACCCCCTGCGCTCCGCAGACAAGTAAGTTGAAGATACATTGGTGGTGGTAGTGGTTGGTTGGTTGGTGGTTGGTCAACAGCATGTCACTCATCGAGGGCATCCCTGAGATTGACACACTACAATCTGCTGACAATGAAGTTGCAGATAGGTTGGTGGTGGTGCTGGTGGTGCCTGGTTGGTTGTTTTTTGGTCCTGAGACTGAGCCCCTGCGCTCCGCAGACAAGTAAGTTGTAGATTGGTTGGTGGGTGGTGGGTGGGTGGTGGGTGGTCAACAGCATGTCACAGGGTATCCCTGAGACGGAGACCCTACGCTCTGCTGAGAAGTTTTTTGCAACCCCCTGTGGGCGCAGCAAGCAATTTTTGCGCTTTTTGCACTACAAAGCGCAGTTTTTGTTTTTCTAGTGCGCTAAAGCGCTGGCCAATTTGGTCAATGGAAGTACCCCGGCCCAGACCGCTGGGAAGTGCCCTTCTTAAGAGATGCTTAATTGACAGGTTGATCATACTACTCTACCAATCGGTCAGCACCTAACGTTCTTCTGTTACTGCATCCCGCCCCCTGGCATTCAGTTGTACCTGCACCCCACTCTCTCACACTGATTGTTGAGAAATACGGTATTAACATAATTTATCATACTACTCTACTAATGCACATATTGGTCACCTGATACTGTGTTTTTTAAAAGGCTAAAAAGGCTGAAGGGGCTTGCCCAACCGTGACAGGAAGGGCTTAAAAAGAAAAAGCATTGGTGAAGTGAACCCCCAAAACTTGAAACAGATGACTGATAGGTGCATTGGTAGAGAAGTATGGTAGGTGCATTGGTAGAGTAGTATGGGCAGACCCTGTCACCCAACCTTAAAGACTAGAAAGGCAGTTGACATAAAAAATGGAAAGGCAATTTTCATAAAACAGGGGAGGCAGTTTACATAGAAAAAGGGAAGGCAATTTGCATACAAACGGGAAAGGCGTGTAACATAAAAACGGGAAAGGCGGGCTACATCATTCACTTCCTCCCAATGCACTGTCTCCCCATTTTTGGCATTTTTGGCGGAGGCCCCCCCTCGGGGGGCGTGAGACCCCAGAGTTAACCCTTCGTCCGGTTGATTGTTTGTCTGTTGTGTTGCCAGCAGGAACCCTGGCCCTAACTATGTCGTTAACCCTTGCCTTATGTTTGATCATTTCTGTCCCACTTCTGGATCATAACTGTTTGATCATTTCTGTCCCACTTCTGGATCATAACTGTTTGATCATTTCTGTCCCACTTCTGGATCATAACTGTTTGATCATTTCTGTCCCACTTCTGGATCATAACTGTTTGATCATTTCTGTCCCACTTCTGGATCATAAATGTTTGATCATTTCTGTCCCACTTCTGGATCATAACTGTTTAATCATTTGTCCCACTTCTGGATCATAACTGTTTGATCATTTCTGTCCCACTTCTGGATCATAACTGTTACCTTTGGGGGCTACAACTATCAGCTTCTAGACAGCTCCCTTGCAGCGTCTTTGGGCCAAACCTGAAGTTAGGTAGGGCTCCTCAGTGTTTTTCCTAAGCTCAAAAACAATACCCAGGATTGGGAAAACGATGGGCAATTTCGCGAATAAGCATAAACAATCGTGCGCACACGATTAATCGTGCTTAACAAAAACGCTGGTGCCCCTGGAAGCTGCCATTTCATGCTTTCTCAATTATCATGCATCTGAAAGCTATGGGATTGACTCAGTGGCTGGCCAATGGAGCTGGCTGGAAGCTGCCATGAGTAGCCCCAAAAAGAAACAGTGCTGATCATGTTCCTGTTCAATGTGCATTGCATTCATCGAACCATCTCCTTTATTTTAATTTGACGCCTAAAAGTATCTCCCCCTCCATAATCGCCTGTAACCATCTCTCTCTCCATAATCGCCTAAAACCATCTCCCTCTCCACAATTGCCTATAACCATATCCATGTCCCCATTGTAGCACCGAGGCATGAGCCCTGTGATTGCTGGCATCAAGTCGGGAGAAATGCAGTCCTTGCCATTGAAGGGCGCTCGCCCTCATCACAAGTCATCTGAGTAGGCACAAGCAGGAACGCCTCCATCACATCACTGTGGACCTGGTTAGGGACATGCAGGAATGCCTCCTCCACAGCGTGTAGCATCTGATTGGGCATTTGAAGGACGCCCGCCCTCATCGCGACTCATCTGAGTAGGCACAAGCAGGAACGCCTCCATCACATCACTGTGGACCTGGTTAGGGACATGCAGGAATGCCTCCTCCACAGCGTGTAGCATCTGATTGGGCATTTAAAGGACGCCCGCCCTCATCGCGGCTCATCTGAGTAGGCACAAGCAGGAACGCCTCAATCACATCACTGTGGACCTGATAGGATCAGGGGCATGCAGGAAAGCCTCCTCCACAGCGTGATACATCTGATTGGGCATTAGAAAGGACTCTCGGTCCGTATCGGCCTTATTGTACACGCAGTAACATAATCAATTTTGGTACAACCTCGGGCCCCCTTCAGTAAATTGATTGTTTGGGGGTTCAGTTCATCGACGCTTTTTAGCCCCTCGTAATGGTTGGGCAAGCCCCTAAATCCTACTTGGTCTACCCCTTGACTGTAACGACATACATGGTACAGAATCCCAGGTATATTTTTTTAAATCGACTCCAGCAATTTGGCTGTGCGCCGTCTTCGGCAGGAAATAGACAATTACTAGAGAAATGTTAACGCGAACAAATCACTTTCCCCATTTTTCGTGGGGAGGGTATTCTTCTGAGGTTGGGCTCATGCACGTCCCTCCAAGCACATGTATGCCTCCTGCCCTCCACATTCATGCATGTCCCGCCACCCAAGTACATGGCTGCATGCTCCCCATGTGCATGCACGTCCCTCCAAACACATGTATGCCTCCTGCCCTCCACATGCATGTACGTCCCTCAACCCAAATACTTCGCTGCTTGCACCCCACATGCATGCACATCCCTCTGCACACATGTATGCCACCTGCCCTCCACATGCATGCACGTCCCTCCACACACACCCATGCCTAAGTATCCCATAAATATATACATGCACGTGCCTCCACCGAAGTACACGGCTGCATGCCCCCCACATGCATGCACGTCTCTCCGCACACATGCATGCCTACTGCCCTCCACATGCATGTGAGTCCCTCCACAAACACCCATGCCTCATCATCCCCTGGTTAGCCCTATTTGCCAAGGGTGAACACCCCGAATTGAGAATTGATTTGGAGGCAGCACCTTAGGAATAATGAAGGAAGCAATGAAACGCAAGCCCCGTTCTGTTGCTACCTCGCGAGCGGGCACAACTGCCGAGATTTGGGCCGAGATTTAAAAATTGCTGCGAAATTCAAACGCCAGGAGATACGCGATCCTCCAGGGTAGATTCTGTGAGGGAACGTTGCAGCCCCCCATTACGTAAGAAGCTCCCGTGACCTCCAGGTAGGCGTAACCTCCCCCCCCCCCCTGCCCCGCGCCCCCCCCCCACCCCCCCCCCCCCCCCCCCCAGTTGACCAACCTCCCCGCACCTCCCCCCTCTCGCTCTAGGCCTCCTCCGGGATACAGCCATTCCCAACACTAAACATAATTATCTCAATTCACAGCCTTTATAGGCCCTGAAGACTGTTCCATATCCCTATCTGCATCCATCGGCTCGCCCCATCGCTTCTGCATTAGGCCAGCAAGCTGCTCATCGAGAGGACCAGCGGCAGGTACGGTACCCTTCGTCAAGGTCCGAGGAGCGAGCGAAGGTCCAATCGCGAAATTCGACTTGAGCTTATAGCCCGAGGTACCCCGAATTGGTGCGTTGAATCCATGAACAAGACTGCACAGGCTTCATAAGTTCGAATGAATGAGTCACGTGTTTTGGAACGGTTTCATGATCTCGCGATGGCAGGCATGGGTCTAAAACAAACAGCTACCATCGTGTCTGCCTCAAAGCTACCTCCCCATCTCTCATCCCATCCCCATCCCCATCCCCAACCTCATCCCCATCCCCATCCCCATCCTCCCCTCCCCCCCCCCCACCCCACCCCCCACCCACACACCACACACCCACACACCGCTATTCCCTTCCCCCCATCTCCCCCAATCGTGCTGCCACGGGTCTCTCCCCCCCACCATCCCTACCCCCCCTCCTTCTCCACCCCGCACCCCCCACCTATACTGAGGTATACTTCCATGGGGCTGTCCCCGCCCCCCAGGCTGTCTGCAGAGATGTCCAGCCAGCAGCAAGGGCCATCTGTATGGGGGACCGTGAAGCCGTTTGTGAACGGCGGCGTGGCTGGCATGGCATCCATTTCCATCATCCAGCCTATCGACATGGTCAAGGTTCGCATCCAGCTTGGAGCAACTGGAAGTCCGGTGAGTGCTCTATTACTTTCATAGATTCTTCTCTACTTTTTTTTATTTTTTAATATTCATGGTCAAGGTTCGTGTCCAACTTGGAGCCACTGGAAGCCCGGTGAGTGCTCCATAACTTTCTTACATATTTTTCTGTCTTTTTTCTTTACTCTTCTTTCTTTTTTAGTCATGCTCCTGGTTGGCATCCAACTTGAAGCGACTGGAAGCCCGGTGAGTGCTCCATTGCTTTCAGAAAAAAAACTTTTTTTTCTTCTTTTTCTTTTTTTATTCTTGGTCAAGGTTTGCATCCCACTTGGAGCGACTGGAAGTCCGGTGAGTGCTCCATTACTTTCAGAAATGTTTGTATCTTTTTTTTTCTTCCTTTTTTCTTTTTTGATTCATGGTCAAGGGTGGCATCCAACTTGGAGCCACTAGAACTCCGATTCGTGCACCATTACTTCCATACATATTTTTCTGTCTTTTTTCTTTTTTCTTTTTCCTTTTCTCTGTTTGATTCATGCTCATGGTTAGCATCCAACTTGGATCCACTAGAAGTCGGTTGAACGTTCCATTACTTCCTTACATATTTTGTATCTATTTTCTTTTTTCTTTCATGGTCGTGGTTTGCACACAACTTGGAGCAACTACAAGTCCGACTAGTGCTCCATTACTTTCATACATGTTTTTCTATCTCTTGTCTTTTTTTATTCATGGTCGTGGTTCCCATCCAACTTGAAGCTATAATACAAGTCCGGTGAGTGCTCCATTACTTTTATATATATTTTTTCTTTCTTTTTTCTTCTTTTTTATTCGTGATGCAAGTGAGTCCATCTTAAAGTCATCCAGCAGATGATTTGGATTTGGGTTTCCAAAACACTTGGTCGTCCATTGTTCGTACCTCCAACTTGAGAATCTGGCCTGCAAATTCTGACATTTCGGCATCATTATATATTTCAATGTCATGGTTTACCTGATACAGAACACAAAAGTAGATTGCGGCAAAGAATCAAATTTTAATAAATTAATCAAAGCACCCTCACACTGTCAGACCTGGTTCATGAAGTGCATCTTCACACCATCTCACGTGTGTTCAACCATTTAGGCTGGAGGATTGAGAATTCTGACAATTCTGAGAATTGTCGGAAATGTGTACCCCCATTTTTGGCCTGAAAAACTGGAGGTATGAAATACAAACTACGAGTTCCAAATCCTAATCATTCGCTGAATCGCTATACCTCCGTCAAGCCGTGGGCATATTTGGAGTCTGGTAGGGCAAAAGAACTTCTGATTACAATTGTTGGCGTAATTGAGTAAATGTACTTCTGATCACAGTTGCTGGCATAATTGAGTAAATGTACTTGTGATCACAGTTGCTGGCATAATTGAGTAAATGTACTTCTGATCACAGTTGCTGGCATAATTGAGTAAATGTACTTCTGATCACAGTTGCTGGCATAATTGAGTAAATGTACTTCTGATCACAGTTGCTGGCATAATTGAGTAAATGTACTTCTGATCACAGTTGCTGGCATAATTGAGTAAATGTACTTCTGATCACAGTTGTTGGCATAATTGAGTAAATGTACTTCTGATCACAGTTGCTGGCATAATTGAGTAAATGTACTTCTGATCACAGTTGCTGGCATAATTGAGTAAATGTACTTCTGATCACAGTTGCTGGCATAATTGAGTAAATGTACTTCTGATCACAGTTGCTGGCATAATTGAGTAAATGTACTTCTGATCATAGTTGCTGGCATAATTGAGTAAATGTACTTCTGATCACAGTTGTTGGCATAATTGAGTAAATGTACATCTGATCACAGTTGCTGGCATAATTGAGTAAATGTACTTCTGATCACAGTTGCTGGCATAATTGAGTAAATGTACTTCTGATCACAGTTGCTGGCATAATTGAGTAAATGTACTTCTGATCACAGTTGCTGGCATAATTGAGTAAATGTACTTCTGATCACAGTTGCTGGCATAATTGAGTAAATGTACTTCTGATCACAGTTGCTGGCATAATTGAGTAAATGTACTTCTGATCACAGTTGCTGGCATAATTGAGTAAATGTACTTCTGATCACAGTTGCTGGCATAATTGAGTAAATGTACTTCTGATCACAGTTGCTGGCATAATTGAGTAAATGTACTTCTGATCACAGTTGTTGGCATAATAGAGTAAATGCTCCCCAATGAGCGCAGCCTTATCCTGACCTATACTGACTCCTGGCACAATCAGTAAATGTACTTCTGATCACAGTTGCTGGCATAATAGAGTAAATGTACTTCTGATCACAGTTGTTGGCATAATAGAGTAAATGCTCCCCAATGAGCGCAGCCTTATCCTGACCTATACTGACTCCTGGCACAATTCAGTAAATGTACTTCTGATCACAGTTGCTGGCATAATAGAGTAAATGTACTTCTGATCACTGTTGCTGGCATAATAGAGTAAATACTCCCCAATAAGCGCAGCCTTATCCTGACCTATACTGACTCCTGGCACAATTCAGTAAATGTACTTCTGATCACAGTTGCTGGCATAATAGAGTAAATGTACTTCTGATCACAGTTGTTGGCATAATAGAGTAAATGCTCCCCAATGAGCGCAGCCTTATCCTGACCTATACTGACTCCTGGCACAATTCAGTAAATGTACTTCTGATCACAGTTGCTGGCATAATTGAGTAAATGTACTTCTGATCACTGTTGCTGGCATAATAGAGTAAATGTACTTCTGATCACAGTTGTTGGCATAATAGAGTAAATGCTCCCCAATGAGCGCAGCCTTATCCTGACCTATACTGACTCCTGGCACAATTCAGTAAATGCCCCCCGAGCAGTGTAGCCATATCCCGGCCTATACTATTACATCATTACATTCATTATCATTGGCAGGCCAGTGTTGAACAAAGACAAGCCCACTCCACAACATCCTGGGGGTCTTCCAACCATCCTTACAACCATCCTCACCTCACCTCATCACATGCAGTTTACTGTCGCTGGTGAGATTGTGAAGTCAAGTGGAGTAGGCGCTCTCTTCAAGGGCTTGAGTGCGTTGAATGAAAACTGGGGGTGGGGGTGGGGAGGGTGTCTTCCAACCATCCTCACAACCATCCTCACCTCACCTCACTTCATGCAGCTTACTGTCGCTGTTGAGATTGTCAAGTCAAGTGGAGTAGGGGCTATGTACACAGACTTGACATTGTTGACTAACGACTGGGTGTGTGTGTGGGGGGGGGAGTTCCAACCATCCTCACAACCATCCTCATTTCACTTCATGCAGCTTACTGTCCCTGTTGAGATTGTCAAGTCAAGTGGAGTAGGGGCTATGTACACAGACTTGACATTGTTGACTAACGACTGGGGGGGGGGGGGTCTTTCAACCATCCTCACAACCATCCTCATTTCACTTCATGCAGTTTACTGTCGCTGTTGAGATTGTCAAGTACAGTGGAGTAGGGGTTATCTACAAGGGCTTGACATTGTTGACTAACAACTGGGTGTGTGTGTGTGGGGGGGGGGGGGGGCGTTCCAACCATCCTCACAACCATCCTCACCTCACCTCACTTCATGCAGCTTACTGTCGCTGTTGAGATTGTCAAGTACAGTGGAGTAGGGGCTATGTACAAGGACTTGACATTGTTGACGAACAACCGGGGAGGGGGTGTGTGTGTGTGGGGGGGGGGGTCGTCCAACCATCCTCACAACCATCCTCACCTCACCTCCTCATAACTATGCTCACCTCACAACCTCGCATGGTGCAGTTTACTGTCGCTGGTGAGATTGTGAAGTCAAGTGGAGTAGGCGCTCTCTACAAGGGCTTGCCAGTGTTGACTAACAACCGTGGTCAGAATAGGCCCATAGGCCAACAACATCCAGGGGGGGAACATCCAACCATCCTCACCTCACATCCTCACAACCATGCTCACCGCACAACCTCGCATGGTGCAGTTTACTCTAACTTGTGAGATTGTCAAGTCAAGTGGAGTAGGAGCCATGTACAAGGGCTTGCCAGCGTTGACTGACAACCAAGGGGGGGGGGGGGGGGGGGGGGGGGGGGGGGGGGGGTCTTCCAACCATACTCACAACCATTCCTGCAACCATCCTCACAACCATGCCCACCGCATCTCATGCAGTTTACTTTCGCTGGTGAGATTGTGAAGTCGAGTGGAGTAGGCGCTCTCTAAAAGGGCTTTCCAGTGCTGACTAACAACTGTAGTCAAAATAGGCTCATAAGCCAACAACGTCCGGGGGGATCTTCCAACCATCCTCACAACCATCCTCACCTCACAACATCACCTTATGCAGTTTACTGTTGCTGGTGAGATTGTCAAGTCAAGTGGAGTAGGCGCTCTCTACAAGGGCTTGAGTGCGAGTTTGATGAGGCAAGCGACCTACACCACTTCCCGCTTGGGAATTTTCCTATTCCATCCTTTAAAATCATCCTGTAAAAAAAGTCCAGCCTTATCCTCACCTATGCCATTACATGATGCAGTTTACTGTCGCTGGTGAAATAGTGAAGTCAAGCGGAGTAGGCGCTCTCTACAAGGGCTTGAGTGCAAGTCTCATGAGGCAAGGGACTTACACCACCGCACGCATGGGAATATTCCAATCAATAACAACCTCATTGAAGGAGAGGAATGGGGGAGCGGTAAGTTTGAGTTTGGGCTACTTCAGGCTATTGTAGCCTATGTATGCCAATGTCAGGCTACTTCAGGCTATTTCAGGCCATTACAGGCTATTTAAGAGTATTTATGGCTATTTATGGCTACTTTGAATAACAACCATGGTGAAGGAGAGGAATGGGGGAGCGGTAAGTTTGAGTTTGGGCTATTTCAGGCCATTTATGGCTTTTTATGGCTATTTAAGAGTATTCATGGCTATCTATGGCTACTTTGAATAACAACCATGGTGAAGGAGAGGAATGGGGGAGCGACAAGTTTGAGTTCTGGCTATTTCTGGCCATTTGAGGCTATTTATGGCTATTTTTGTTTTTTCCAGCCTAATTATGGCTACTTTGAATAACAACCACGGTGAAGATGAGGAATGGGGGAACGGTAAGTTTGAGATCTGGCTATTTCAGGACATTTGAGGCTATTGTAGGCTATTTATGGGCATTTATGGCTTTTAATGGCTACTTTGAATTACAACCACGTTGAAGGAGAGGAATGGGGGAGCGGTAAGTTTGAGATTGGGCTATTTCAAGCTCCTGAAGGCTATTTCAAGCTATTGTAGGCTATTTCGAATAATTGAAATTGAAATTGTTACATCCGTGTAATACAGTTACTCAAAGGACGTGAAGTTAAGGACACCACAGCGTAAGCCGGAGCTAGCTATAGTCACCGTTAATATGAATTTCGAATAACAGCGTATTGAAAGAGTGGATTGGGGGAGCGATACTTTTGAGTTCCATTTGCATTTTGTTTTGTTAATTTTTCATAAGTTCTCCTTGACCCTGTCAAGCTGCAGGCACATTTGGAGTCCAGTAGGGCACCAGGAAAAAGTTCGATGCAGCGTCGCCTGCGACGCTAAAAAATGGCGGAGAGTGATCGCGAGGGAACGACAGGTGGCAACGGAAGCGAGTTAGTTACGAGGCCGTTGGCTGACGTGTCGGGCTTCATCACGGTCAGATGGATGGATGGATGGATGGATGGATGGTTGGTTGGATGGATGGTCGGACGGACAAATGGGTAAGACTGGGGGCTCCCGCCCCCCAGAAGGGGGGGCTCCGCCAAAAATGGATTCTCAGGGTACCCAGCAGCTAGCCGGTGGCAAGAAGGGACTTGCCCCATCAGTCTGATCAGGAGAAGGGGGCTGTTAGGTTAAAGGGACTTGCGCATCCCCAAGTGATCAAGATCATTCTAGACTAGACAGAGGGTCGACTAGCAAACATGTAACCTTCTATTGTTCTGCCTATTCAAATGTTGACATATGTGTGTATGTTACAGTCAAGGGGGGGGGGGGGGGGGGGGGGGGGGTAGGTTAAAGGGACTTGCAAATCATCGAGTGATCAAGATCATTCTAGACTAGACAGAGGGTCGACTAGCAAACATGTAACCTTGTATTGTTCTGCCTATTCAAATGTTGACATATGTGTGTATGTTACAGTCAAGGGGGGGGGGGGGGGGGGTAGGACTTGCAAATCATCGAGTGATCAAGATCATGCCAGACTAGCCAGAGGGTCGACTAACAATAAATATATAAATAAATAGTTTGCCTTGTTACAAGGCATGAGGTTGAGGGGGCCAGCCCGTTTGCTGTCACTGGGGCCAACCGTTAATATGGGGCGGGGGGGGGGGGGGAGGGGGGAAGGCTGTTCTATGTGTCTTCTGCACGCGACAATGGACGGGAAAGAGACAGTGGCGTGGGTCTACTAACAAACATGTCACCTTGTATTGCTCTGCCTATTCAAATGAAATATGACTCACAAGTTTGACATCACCCTGTCCTTCCTCCGCAGCCCATTCCACTGTGGCATAAACCCTAAACCCTAAACCCTCCGCAGCTCATTCCACTGGCTGAAACCCTAAACCCTGAACCCTCTGCTGCTCATTCCACTGTGGCAGAAACCCTAAACCCTACCCCCCCCGCAGCCCATTCCACTGTGGCAGAAAGCACTAGCTGGCCTCACCGCTGGAGGGATGGGAGCTCTGGTCGGGAATCCATCTGATCTGGCCCTCGTGCGCATGCAGGTCAGTCACGCACCCTTAGGGTTTGGGGGTGAGGGGTAGGAGCTTAGCGCTAAAAGCGATCTGGCCCTGGTGCGCATTCAGATCAGTTACTTACTGTACATTTCCATTGATGTAATGGGATAGGTTTCGGGGGGGGGGGGGGGGGGGGGGGGGGGGGTGGGTAGGAGCTTAGCGCTAAAAGCGATCGTGCCCTCATGCACATTCAGGTCACTTACTTACTGTACATTTCCATTGATGTAATGGGATAGCACTGTGTTGGGAATGATTATCGGCCCCTGGTAGTGATACCGGTATATCAAATCTATCTCATCTGGCCCTCGTGTGCATGCAGCTCAGTCACATACCTTCAGGGTTTGGGGGGGGGGGGGGGGGGGGTCGGAGCTTAGCGCTAATAGTTACAGTTACATACCCCTCTTTTATAGGCCTTGCCCAAATGAAATGACCCCGCTTGTGGCCATTTTGTTTTCACTTCTCATTGTTATATGAAGTCCATTACAAAAACTGATGCGTCCTCAAAATTCCAAATTTTTGATTCAAAATGTCAAAAAGTCATTAAGTCAAAAAGTCAAAAGTCTAACCCTCGTGCGCGTGTAGGTCAATACCTCATAAGGTTCTGAGCTTAAGGCTGAACGACCAAATTAGCCCATGTAGGGATAATAGCTCAATTGGCACTATTAGGGCTAAACTAATCTTAGCCAAACTTAGCCCCAAAATTCTGTCCACTTAGTTGCTGCAGGACTGTAGGATGGTGTGTGGGCAAACAGCAAATGAGAAATCGCAGCATCAAAGAGTGTCTTGATGAGTGTCTTGGCAACATGTAGATCCTGCACACGATTACAATGTGTGGGGGGTGAGGCGGTGGGGGGGTGGGTGCTGGTAGTGTATACAAAACAACCCAAACAAAGTGCCGTGTGCAGGCCAGTCACTCTTACCCTTCTTCTGTATTATATCATTACATGTAGCTACTATATGTAGATACATTACATGTATGCATGTACATATGATGTTGACCGGTTTATCTGACACTAGACCTGCTGTTTTGTATTATTTGTAGCTACTAAATGAAGCTACATTTTACGCATATATGTGCATACAATGTTGACCGATTTATCTGACACTTGATCTGATGTTTTTCATTATATGTAGCTACTAAATGTAGATACATTACATGTAAGTATGTACATATGATGTTGACCGGTTTATCTGACACTTGATCTGATGTTTTTCATTATATGTAGCTACTAAATGTAGATACATTACATGTAAGTATGTACATATGATGTTGACCGGTTTATCTGACACTAGACCTGCTGTTTTGTATTATTTGTAGCTACTAAATGTAGATACATTATACGCATATATGTGCATATGATGTTGACCGATTTATCTGACACTTGATCTGATGTTTTTTATTATGTCTAGCTACTAAATGTAGATGCATTACATGTATGCATGTACATATGATGTTGACCGGTTTATCTGACAATATACCTGCTGTTTTGTATTATTTGTAGCTACTAAATGAAGCTACATAATACGCATATATATACCGGCATATCATATGATGTTGACTAAAGGCGAGTTTGGGATCATATGATGTCATTCGAATTGCAGCATATGATATTATACATGAATGGTATAACTTTAGCCTAATCAGACTGCCGTCGTCGTATGATGTTATATTGCTGTTCCCTACTTACAACACGTTTTCCTCTCTGACGATATTGGTTGCATTCTATCTGATATCCATTCTTGTGTATCCAGGCAGATGCCACATTGCCAGCTGAGCAGAAGCGTCACTACAAAAATGTAATCATCATCATCCCACACACACAAACACAAAACAACAGAGACCATTGCCTTTGCTAAAAATCATTTTTTAAAATCCACTTGAAATCCAATACAAATCACTCTATGAGGTCCATTTGTGTGTATCCAGGCAGATGCCACATTGCCAGCTGAGCAAAAGCGTAACTACAAAAATGTGTTTGATGCCTTGATAAGGTAAGTTTGGTGCCTTACTAATGTGTTATATGCCTTAGTAATGTGTTTGGTGCCTTACTAATGTGTATGATGTCTCACTAATGTGTTTGGTGCCTTACTAATGTGTTTGGGGCCTTACTAATGGGTGTGATGCCTTACTAATGTGTTTTATGCCTTACTCATGTGTTTGATGCCTTACTAATGTGTTTGATTCCTTAATAATATGTTTGATGCCTTAGTAAGGTGTTTGATGTTTACTAATGTGTTTGATGCCTTGGTAAGGTATTTGATTCCTTACTAAGGTGTTTGATGCCTTAGTAAGGTGTTTGATGTTTACTAATGTGTTTGATGCCTTGGTAAGGTATTTGATTCCTTACTAAGGTGTTTGATGCCTTAGTAAGGTGTTTGATGTTTACTAATGTGTTTGATGCCTTGGTAAGGTATTTGATTCCTTACTAATTTGTTTGATGTCTTAGTAAGGTGCCTGATGCCTTAGTAAGGTGTTTGATGCCTTACTAATGTGTCTAATGCCTTAGTAAGGTGCCTGATGCCATAGTAAGGTGTTTGATGCCTTACTTATGTGTTTAATGCCTTGATAATGTGGAATGAAATCGAATCGGAAGGGAGAAGAAGGGAAGAGTGATGTGTGTGTTTGTTATTGAGGGGTTTGGGTCTTGGGGGGTGGGCCGGGGGGGAAGGGAAAGATGTGTGTGTGTGTGTGTGTGTGTGTGTGGGGGGGGGGGGGGGGGGGGGGATACGAGAGGGGAGGGTGAAGGGAGAAAGGGTGAGGGGTAGGAGGAAGCAAGGGAGGGGAGGGGAGGGGGGAGGAAAAAGGAGAGAGGGAGGGGGGAGGGAACAGGTAGGTCTGGTCAATGGCCACAGGGGTAATATACTAGTACATACATTTAGATAGCAGGTTGCAAGCAAGATGAGACAATACAACAAGCAGAATGGACAAAGCAGGTATGTGCCCAAGGTGCTTGTATTAATAACTAGTACATTCATAAATATAATACATAAATAAATTACATAAATATATACAAACATAAATGAAACACATATACGAAATACATAGATATATACATAAATAAAACACATATATGAAATACATAGATATATACATAAATAAAACACATATATGAAATACATAGATATATACATAAATAGAACACATATATGAAATACATAGATATATACATAAATAGAACACATATATGAAATACATAGATATATACATAAATAAAACACATATATGAAATACATAGATATATACATAAACAGAACACATATATGAAATACATAGATATATACATAAATAGAACACATATATGAAATACATAGATATATACATAAATAAAACACATATATGAAATACATAGATATATACATAATTAGAACACATATATGAAATACATAGATCTATACATAAATAAAATGCACATATGAAATACATAGACGTATACATAAATAAAATGCATACACGTGAGTCCATCCCTTTGCACTTCTCCTTGTCATGATTGTGCACGGCTAAGGTGCTGGCATCAATAATTAGGACATCTGAGCACATCCATAAATAAAATACAGACATGTGATTCCATCCCTGTTCACTTCTTTATGTCAGGATTGTGCACGGCAAAGGTGCTTGTATGAATAACTAGTACATCTGAGCACATCCCTAAATAAAATGATACATGTGATTCCATCCCTTTGCTCTTCTCTTTGTCAGGATTGTGCACGGCGAAGGTGTGTGTATCAATAACTAGTTCATCTGAGCACATACATAAATAAATGCATAAATAAATACATACATAACATACATAAATAAAAACATATATGCGAGTCCATCCCTTTGCACTTCTCTGTGTCAGGATTGTTCGCGACGAAGGTGCTGGAGGACTCTTGCGCGGCGCCGGTCCAACTATGTCACGTGCTATGGCGCTCAACATGGGCCAGCTGGCATCAAATGATCAGGTTGGTTACCAAATGGCATCAAATGATCAGGTTGGTTACCAATTGGCATCAAATGATCAGGTTGGTTACCAGATTATTTTCAAATGATCAGGTTGGTTACCAGATTATTTTCAAATGATCAGGTTGGTCACCAGATTATTTTCAGATGATCAGGTCGGTTGCCAGCTGGCATCAAATGATCAGGTTGATTGCCAGCTGGCATAAAATGGTCAGGTTGGTTACCAGATTATTTTCAAATGATCAGGGTTGGTTGCCAGCTGGCATAAAATGATCAGGTTGATTGCCAGCTGGCATAAAATGGTCAGGTTGGTTACCAGATTATTTTCAAATGATCAGGGTTGGTTGCCAGCTGGCATAAAATGGTCAGGTTGGCTACCAGATTATCTTCAAATGATCAGGGTTGGTTGCCAGCTGGCATAAAATGGTCAGGTTGGTTACCAGATTATTTTCAAATTATCAGGGTTGGTTACCAGCTGGCATCAAATGATCAGGGTGGTTACCAGCTGGCATTAAATGATCAGGGTGGTTACCAGCTGGCATCAAATGATCAGGGTGGTTACCAGCTGGCATCAAATGATCAGGGTGGTTACCAGCTGCCATCAAATGATCAGGGTGGTTACCAGATGATTTTAGGGTTTTAGGGTTAAGGCTTTTCTAACCATCCTCAACATTAAAACCGATCACATCTGCACCAGTGGCCCTACACTGACCCGTGTCTCCCCTAGGACGCTGTGTTGACCAGGACAGGCAAGCTTGGTTGGTAGGGACTGGTGGAGTCTTGGTTGGTAGGGACTGGTGGAGTCTTGGTTGGTAAGGACTGGTGGAGTCTTGGTAGGTAGGGACTGGTGGAGTCTTGGTTGGTAGGGACTGGTGGAGTCTTGGTTGGTAGGGACTGGTGGAGTCTTGGTAGGTAGGGACTGGTGGAGTCTTGGTTGGTAGGGACTGGTGGAGTCCTGGTAGGTAGGGACTGGTGGAGTCTTGGTTGGTAGGGACTGGTGGAGTCTTGGAAGGTTGGAACTGGTGGAGTCTTGGTTGGTTGGGACTGGTGGAGTCTTGGTAGGTAGGGACTAGTGGAGTCTTGGTTGGTAGGGACTGGTGGAGTCTTGGTTGGTAAGGACTGGTGGAGTCTTGGTAGGTAGGGACTGGTGGAGTCTTGGTTGGTAGGGACTGGTGGAGTCTTGGTAGGTAGGGACTGGTGGAGTCTTGGTTGGTAGGGACTGGTGGAGTCTTGGTAGGTAGGGACTGGTGGAGTCTTGGTTGGTAGGGACTGGTGGAGTCCTGGTAGGTAGGGACTGGTGGAGTCTTGGTTGGTAGGGACTGGTGGAGTCTTGGAAGGTTGGAACTGGTGGAGTCTTGGTTGGTTGGGACTGGTGGAGTCTTGGTAGGCTGGAACTGGTGGAGTCTTGGTTGGTAGGGACTGGTGGAGTCTTGGTAGGTAGGGACTGGTGGAGTCTTGGTTGGTTGGGACTGGTGGAGTCTTGGAAGGTTGGAACTGGTGGAGTCTTGGTTGGTAAGGACTGGTGGAGTCTTGGTAGGTTGGAACTGGTGGAGTCTTGGTTGGTAGGGACTGGTGGAGTCTTGGTAGGTAGGGACTGGTGGAGTCTTGGTTGGTTGGGACTGGTGGAGTCTTGGAAGGTTGGAACTGGTGGAGTCTTGGTTGGTTGGGACTGGTGGAGTCTTGGTAGGTTGGAACTGGTGGAGTCTTGGTAGGTTGGGACTGGTGGAGTCTTGGTAGGTTGGAACTGGTGGAGTCTTGGTAGGTTGGGACTGGTGGAGTCTTGGTAGGTTGGAACTGGTGGAGTCTTGGTTGGTTGGGACTAGTGGAGTCTTGGTAGGTTGGAACTGGTGGAGTCTTGGTTGGTAGGGACTGGTGGAGTCTTGGTAGGTTGGAACTGGTGGAGTTGGTGGAGTTCCTAATTGGTGGAATAGTTTCTAGACTTCCCTCACTGAGTAAGTGAAAACTAGCGATTTAGTGAGGGGCATGTGATGAGATATGACTTGGACAGTTTGAACTTGACATGATTAAAGGATTAAACCTTATGTGGATTGATAGGACGATGTGATTCGCTCAGGGCCAGGACACCAAAATAGTTGATGTAACGGAATCTACACATTTAAGAATTATTGATGTAACGCAATCTATACATTTAGAAAATAGTTGATGTAACGGAACTAGACCGAGGGGACATATCAAAAAAAAATACTCGAGATGTCAAGATAGACTAGTAGCAGGCTATGCTGCTACACCCCCCCCTCCTTTTGAAAGGGAAGCGTCCTCGATTCCAGGTTCAGAACAGTTGAGGAATCGACCCCCACCACCCTTTCCTACAAGCTCCCTGTCCTGGTTGGTAGGACGGAGTCTAAGGGGTTTTTAGGGTTTAGGGTTTAGGGCCCTGAGGGGAAGGACTCAGGATGGTTGGTTGGTTGGTTGGTTGGTTGGGATAGATGGTGGTGAGGGAGGGGGGGGGGGGGGGGGGGGGGCAACTCAGAGAATGCTAGAAAAAGTTGAGGAATCGAACGCCACATCCCTTTTCTACTGTTGCCAGTAGGGTAGTTACAAAACAGGAAGTACTGTAGATCACCAGGGATGTAGAACACCTCACACATGTTATTCACTCCAAGTGTCCTGCCATCACCACCCACACCATCACCCTCACACACACGCGTCCTTCCCCTCTGGGCCGTTGAGAGTGTTGGCCGCCTCCTGTCCTCAAACCACCACAACCACCACAACCACACCACCACCACCACCACCACCACACCACCACCACCACCACCGCCCACCACCAATCTGGATGTAGAACACCTCACACTTGTAATTCACTTCAGGTGTCCTGCTATCTTACCTGCACCACTCCCCACAGCTGCCTGCACCCTGTTCAGGTTGTTCAACTGGTGTTCGGGGTGTTCAACACCAGTTCAACAACTCCATTGCTAACCAATGATGAACATAAACAGGTTTTTAACACCTTGAACACCTGTTTAACACCCTGAACACCTGTTTAACCCCCTCGAACACCTGCTTAACACCCTGAAACCGTCTAACCACCGCTGAACACCTGTTTAAAACCTGAACACCTGTTTTTAACAAACTGAACACGTTAACACCCGAACACTGTATTTAATACCCGAACACTGTTGGAAACCTGAACACTTCTTCTGTTACACGGAACACCTGGTTAACACCCAGATGACTTTTAACACCCGTGAACACCGTTTAACAACCACGAACAGGTGCGAGGCTGCCCGTAAGGGAACTCGTCCACGCTTGACAAGGTCTCCATATCATGCTCTCTACCTCATTGATAGCGTCTACCTCCACCCCTCCACCAACCTACCCACCAACTAATTACCACCCCTTACCCTTTACACCCTACCCTACCCCTACCTTACCCATCTCGCCACCCCTACCCTACTCTATACCCACACCACTATATCTCGTGCTTCTACCTCACTTGTACATTAAGGCTGTTCCATCTGTAGGATAAGATGCTGCGTAACCTGCTGGCTGCTATATCATGTTTACTCACTTTTAACTATCATGGACCTTCAATCTGTAGGCAAAGATGCTGGAACCTGCTGGCTGCTATCTCATGCTTCTAAAGCACTTCATGCTTTTACCTCCCACCCCTCCAACCCTACCCTACCCACCTACTCCACCATCCCTCGCCCCTACCATACCCAATGCCCACCCCCCCAATTTTATTTTAATGCTTCTACCATCACTTCTAATCATGATTCCATCTCTAGGATGAGAGATGCTAGGAATCTGTGGCTGCTGTCTCATGCTTCTATCTCTAGGCATAGGAGATGCTAGAATCTGCTGGCTGCTGTCTCATGCTTCTATCTCTAGGCATAGGAGATGCTAGAATCTGCTGGCTGCTGTCTCATGCTTCTATCTCTAGGCATAGGAGATGCTAGAATCTGCTGGCTGCTGTCTCATGCTTCTATCTCTAGGCAAAGGAGATGGGAATCGTGGCTGCTGTCTCATGGCTTCTATCTTAGGCATAGGAGGATGCTGACTTTGCTGGACTGCTTGTCTCATGTTCCATCTTAGGCATCGAGGTATGCTGGAATCTGCTGCCTGCTGTTCAGCTTCGATCTCGAGGATTAGGAAGGATTGCTAGAATTGCTGGCTGCTGTCTCATTGCGTTCTGATCTCTGGCGATAGGAGATTGCTGATATGAATTTTTGCTGGCTGCGTTCATGCTCTATTGTGAGGAATGCATCGGAGATGCTTAGATATCTGCTGGCTGCGCTCAGCTTCAATCTATAGGCATAGGAGATGCTAGAATGCGGCTGATTGTCTCAGACTTCTATCTCTAGGCATAGGAGATGCTAGAATCTGCTGGCTGCTGTCTCATGCTTCTATCTCTAGGCATAGGAGATGCTAGAATCTGCTGGCTGCTGTCTCATGCTTCTATCTCTAGGCACAAGAGATGCTAGAATCTGCTGGCTGCTGTCTCATGCTTCTATCTCTAGGCATAGGAGATGCTAGAATCTGCTGGCTGCTGTCTCATGCTTCTATCTCTAGGCATAGGAGATGCTAGAATTGCTGCGCTGCTTGTCCAGCTGCTTCCTAGGCAAAGGAGATGCTAGAATCTGCTGGCTGCTGTCTCATGCTTCTATCTCTAGGCATAGGAGATGCTAGAATCTGCTGGCTGCTGTCTCATGCTTCTATCTCTAGGCATAGGAGATGCTAGAATCTGCTGGCTGCTGTCTCATGCTTCTATCTCTAGGCATAGGAGATGCTAGAATCTGCTGGTGCTGTATCAGCTTTATCTCTTCAGGCATAGCGAGGCATTGCTAGATAGAACTGCTGGCCTGCTGTCTCATGCTTCTATCTCTAGGCATAGGAGATGCTAGAATCTGCTGGCTGCTGTCTCATGCTTCCATATCCAGCAATCAGGATGCATGCTAGAATCTGACTGGCTGCTTGTCTGTCATGTTCCTATATTAGGACATAGGAGATGCTAGAATCTGCTGGCTTGATGTCTCTAGGCTAATATCATTTCAATGTCACTACTATCTCGTTGTTCCATCTGAGGCAAGAAAGGCGATGCAGGAATCTGCTGGCTGCGTCTCATGTTCTATCTGAGGATAGGAGATGATATCAGAATGCGTGACGGGGCTGCTGTTTTAATTGCTTCTATTCTTAGGCATAGGAGATGACTAGAAGCTGCGTTGGTGCTTGTCTCATGCTTCTATCTTAGGCATAGGAGATGCTATAACATTGCTGGTCTGCTCTCTATGCTTCTACTCTAGGCATAGGAGATGCTAGAATAGCGGCTGCTTGTCTCATGCTTCACTCTAGGCAATAGGGAGATGCTAGTATAGAATCTGCGGCTGTGTTCAGCTATCTCTCGTCTAGGAGAAGAGATGCTAGAATCTGTGGCTGCACTGTATAATGCCTCAAATCTTAGGCAAAGGAGAATCGACCTTCGAATCTGTGGCTGCTGTCTCTGACTCCTAGAGCTAGGCATAGTGAGAGGCACTCGAATCTGCCAGGCTGTGTACTCATGGCTCTATTCTCTAGGCATAGGAGATGCTAGAATCTGCTGGCTGCTGTCTCATGCTTCTATCTCTAGGCATAGGAGATGCTAGAATCTGCTGGCTGCTGTCTCATGCTTCTATCTCTAGGCATAGGAGATGCTAGACGCTAGAATCAAGCTGAGCGGCGCGTTCTGCTACCACCATCTATAGGCATAGGAGAGCTAGCACTGACAGGCAGCTGTCTCATTTCCATTCTCTAGGCATAGGAGATGCTAGAATCTGCTGGCTGCTGTCTCATGCTTCTATCTCACTTCTATGTCACTACTATCTCGTGCTTCCATCTGTAGGCAAAGGAGATGATGCGTAGAACTGCTGGCAGCGTCTCATGCTTCTACCTATAGGATAGGAGATGCGAGAATCTGTGGGGCGGGTCATGTTGCTATCTTAGATAGGAGATGCTAGAATTTGCGGTGCAGCTCAGGCTTCTACCTCACTTCTTATGTTCACTAACCATCTCGTGTCTTCCATCTGAGGCAAAGCAGAGGCTAGATCTGCTGGCGGCTGTCCATGCTCTCGATCATTCATGTCATACTATCATGTTCACTCTCTGCTGGCTGCTGGGTCAAGGCTTCTATCTCTACGCATAAGATGCCTTAGATCTGCTGCTGCTGTCTCAGGCTGCTTCTCACTTCTATTCCATACAATCTCGTGCTTCCATCTGTAGGCAAAGCAGATGCTAGACTCTGCTGGCTGCTGTCTCCATGGCTTCTAAGCCGCACTTCTAGTCATACTATCTCGCGTCCTCTGTAAGGCAAAGGAGATGCTAGACTCTGCTGGCTGCTATCTCGTGCTTCTATCGCACTTCATGCTTTTACCTCCCACCCCCCCCACTCCTACCCTACCCACCCTAGCCAGCTCTACCCACCCATACACTCCTACCCGGCCCCCAGCCCTGCCAACGCCTACCCTAGCCTTATAGACCCCCCACACTTTACTCAATCTAATATCTTAGGCAAAGGAGATGTTAGAATCTGCTGGCTGCTCTAAAGGGGGCACTGCATCCCTTGTTGGAGGCGCTCTCATAGCTGGCTTTGTGGCTGCTTCATTCAGGTAATTTGAATTTGAATTTGAATTGTTACATGGCTCTTCAGCCAAGTCATAGCTAGCTTTGTCGCTGCTTTCATTCATGATTTAATTGATTGTGACAGTTTCTTCAGCACAACTCAGAGCTGGCTTTGGTTGCAGCTTCCATTTGGGTAAATTTGAATGGATTGGTTTAGTATGGTTTCTCCACCATCTCATAGCTACCTTTGTCGCTGCTTCATTCAGGTGATTTGAATTTGAATTTGAATTGTGACATGGTTCTTCCGCACACTCATAGCTACCTTTGTCGCTGCTTCATTTGGGTAATTTGAATTTGAATTGTGACATGGTTCTTCCGCACACTCATAGCTACCTTTGTCGCTGCTTCATTTGGGTAATTTGAATTTGAATTTGAATTGTGACATGGTTCTTCCGCACACTCATAGCTACCTTTGTCGCTGGTTCATTTGGGTAATTTGAATTTGAATTGTGACATGGTTTGTCAGCCAAATCATAGCTAGCTTTGTCCCTGCTTCATTTATATAACGGCACGTATTTACTTTTTTGACATTTTGCTTCACTTTGCTCTATTACTTCTCTGGGAGGGGTGTGGTGGTGGTGTGTGTGTGTGTGTGTGGAGGCCTAGATGCAGAAAGCCGCTCTTTCTCTTATTACGAGGTTTCCAGAGAGCATTGATTGATTGATTGTACCCTGTGATTCTAAGGATGGGTGGGTGCGTGTGTGGTGGTGGTGGGTGGTAGGGTGTGTGTGTGGGGGGGGGGGGGGGGGGGGGGGGGAGAAGGGAGGGGGGGGAGGCTCAGCATGGGGGTCCATAAACCTTAGCTTGTACCCTGTGATTCTGACGACTGTTCGGATGTTGTAATGAGTTCTTTTATTGGGTCAAATATGGCCTTATGCCCTCTGACAACGTAATGTGATATTGCTAAGCTAGATTGTATATGTGGAAGCCGGGCCCAGCACTGCAGGTAGCCCCAGGTGGCGTGATTTCTATTGCTTCATTGCTTGTAGCCTGTGATTTTGAGCATGGCTGGAAGACCTGTCGGATGATGGGGTGAGGGGTTGTCCTGGGTCCACTATGGCCTGTATGATAAGGTATTGTAATGCATTTACGATTGCTCTATTGCTTCTCTGCAACGAACACTTCATACGCAGTTTGCTCTTTTGTTTTTTCTACCCATCTTACACTTTCCCATCCATCTGGTAAACGGTGTTACACAATTCAATTGCGGTCCAGCCACAAAGGAATAAAAACCACAAAAAATAACGTTAGGAATAAGTCATATAGTCAACCTTATAATAGTGAAAGTACAGTAAGCCATCTAACTAAGATCTAGTGAGGAGGTGGGGGGATAGGGTTGTGTGTGTGTGGGGGGGGGGGTCCCTCCATAACACAAAGACCCATTCCATAAAAAAAAAAAAATTAAAGGCACAGTTCTGGCCCAGAAAAGAAGCTAAATATATTAGCATACAAAAAAAACAATCTAGGCAAACTAAGCCAGAAGGTGCTCAGGGTTTTTGTTTTGAGCCATGTGTCGCTATTAGCGATGAAGCCCATCGCTTTCGAGATTGGCCTTGCGATGAATCCGATTTGAGCGATGCAGCTAGATCTGGCCCTCGAGTCCCAACTGTCCTGGCTCAGGCCGCCTAGGAGGGTGACCTGGCCTGGAACTCCTCGAATTTCTGGCCAGGCTCCCCCCTCCCCCCCGTCCCTCCCCCCCGTGCAGTAACACCCTCACGTGGTAACTCTCGCCGTAGTAGTTGAGGTCAAACCCTGGCTGGCAGTTACATGAGAGGGGTCGAGTGCGACTGGCAGTTACATAAGAGGGGTCGAGTGCGACTGGCAGTTACATAAGAGGGGTCGAGTGCGACTGGCAGTTACATAAGAGGGGTCGAGTGTGGACTGCAGCCTCGTTGCTGTTCTCGAGGACAATATTACATTCACATACGTCGAATTTTCCAAGGATGCTCCCTGATAAGAGAAAGACTGTTCCCCCTATGGGTCATGGCCAAACAGATGTATTGCAGACCATGCACTCAGTGCATTGCATCGAGTTTACTTGCGTAGGCTGATCGACTCGATTGAAGAGGACTTAAGTGGATAACTGCGCGCAAAGCAGAAGCTCTAGGCGTTTAGCTTTGTGATTGCGGGGGGGAGAAGGGCAAGGGAGTGGTTCTGGTGGAGAGTGGAGGGGGTAATCAGTAGTTCAGGGGATAAATCATTCGAACTTATGGTGTGTGTGTGTAATTGGGGGTAACCTAGATCAGAAGTAGATCCACTAAAGCTCGGCCATCCTCGGCCAAGTTAAGTTATAGGTTAGAATGTTGAAAGATGCAAATTTGAAAATAGCTATGAATAGCTATAAACAGAGACTGGCCAGATGGCTCCGGAACCAGAATAGCTATAAACAGAGACTGGCCAGATGGCTCCGGAACCAGAATAGCTATAAACAGAGACTGGCCAGATGGCTCCGGAACCAGAATTCTATAACAGAGACGGTCAGATGGCTCGGAACCATATACTATGAAAGGGGGGCTTCAAAAGCGGAAAAAAATGTGCTAGTTTCTACAATTGTCATTTTAAAAAATAAATTAAAAAATCCCTGAAGGTGCTAGTTTCATAAAAATAATAATAAATATAATTGTCATTTAAAAAAATAAATTAAAAAATCCCTGAAGGTGCTAGTTTAATTTATTTTTTTTAATCCCTGAGGGTGCTAGTTTCTATAATTGTCATTTTATGTGTCTGACTAAGGCGTCTTAGATGTCCACCTTCCAGCTTGTCCTGTCTTGGGCCTCAAGGTACCAATTTTGAGATATGTTGGTGGCTTCGAGATCATCCCTAAGGGTGTGAATTATGGCCTGTCCTCCTTGCCTCGGTTGACCCTCAGCAAGGGGTGTGTTAGTGGCAAAGAGCATTTGCTTCATGATGCGCGAGTCAGGTCGCCAGCCATCTAACACTTATCCCCCTAACCATCTATCCCTCTATGATATGCCTTTTGCTGTTTGACTTTATCAAGACACGTATGCTGAAGATGACCCCTAACCATGTATCACTGGAGACGCAGTTTGCCCGATACCCTAAAAAACCCAAATACCCCCCCCCCCCCCACCCCCCCCCCCCCCCCCCCCCCCCCCCCCCCCCCCCTTGTAACCACCCCCGAAACTCTAGCACTGGTAGACGCAGTTTGCCGTTAACACCCTCAAAACCCGAATCCCCCCCCCCCCCCCCCCCCCCCCATGTACCCCCCCCGTGTTACCAACTATAACCCCTAACCATCTATCACTGTATACGCAGTGGTGCCGTTTTGACTATATAGAGCACGCATCAGCAACAGACTCTAACCATCTAGCACGTATACACTTGTCGTTAACCCTCACCTAAGACCCCCCCTCCCCCCCCCCCCCCCGCCCCCCCCCCACAAACCCCCTAACCATCGAACACTTTATCATATGCAGTTTGCCGTTTTTTTTCTCCTAACCATCTAACACTGTTTCCCCCTAACCATCCATCCTCGATCATAATGCAGTTTGCCGTAGGCTATATAAAATGGCTCACCCCCCCCCCCCCCCCCCCCCCCCCCTCCTTTATACCCCGTACCATCTATCCCTCTTCATTTTGCAGTTTGCCATTTGACTTTATACAGACTCCTGCACAATGACTCCTAACCATGAAGCACTGTTTAACCATTTTCCGTTAGCCCTCACCTAATACCTCCGCCCCCCCCCCCCCCCCCCCCCTATAACCCCTAACCATCTATCACTGTAGAAATAACGCAGTTAGCCGTTAACACCTCACAAACCCTAAATACCCACCCACACCACCCCACCACCCTATACCCCCAACCAAGCGATCACGCATGCATACGCAGTTAGCCGTACTCCTCACAAAACCCTAATACCCCCCCACCCCCCCCTCCCCCACCCCCCCCCCCCCCCGTTTAACCCCCCTAACCATCCTATACTGTATACCGTTAGCCGTTAACCCTCACAAACCCTATATACCACCCCCCCCCCCACCCCCCCCCCCCTTTTTACCCCCTAACCATATATCACTGGATACGCAGTAGCCGTTAACAACACCCTCACAAACCTAATACCCCCCCCCCCCCCCCACCCCCCTTTTAACCCCTACCATCTATCATCAATGTAGAACGCATTAGAGCCGTTAACCCGCCAAAACCAATACCACCCCCCACCCACCAACCCCCCCCCCCCCCCCCACCCATTTTTAGTAAAAAACCCCCTAACAATCTATCATTGTAATACGCAGTTAGCCTGAACCCTCACAAACCCTAAAAATACCCCAATACCCAAGAATAACCATAACCCCTAATACCACCTATAAACAACCCCCCCCACCCCCCCCCCCCCCCCCCCTTTTAAATGTACCCCCTAACCATCTATAACTGTAATAAGAACGCAGTTAGGAGCCGTTAACCCTCCCACAAACCCCTAAGAAAATACCTACACCCCACCCCCCCCCCAAACCCACCCACCCTTTTTTACAACCCCCTACCATGCTTAATCACTGTATAAAACGCAGTTAGAGAGCCTTAAAACCCCCCTCCCCATACCCCCCCCCACCCCCCACCCTTTTTACAATACCCCCCAACCATCTATCACGTATACGCGTTAGCGGTACCCGCACGAACAAACCTAACACCTACCCACCCACACACCCCCCCCGCCCCCCCCCCCCCCATACCCCCCCCCCCCCCCCCCCCCCCCCCCCCTTTTAACCCCCTAACCATCTTCACTTCACTGTAACGCAGTTAGCGTTAACCTCAACCAATACCCCCCCCCCCCCCCCCCCCCCCCCCCCCTTTTTATAACCCCCTAACCATAGATCACTGTAACGAGTTAGCCGTTAACCCTCACAAAAACAACCCTAATACCCCCCCCCCCCCCCCCTTTTTACCCCAACCATAGATCACTGTATACGCCGTTAGCCTTAACCCTCACAAACCCTAATACCCCCCCCCCCCCCCCCCACCTACCGCCACCCACCCCCCCCCCCCCCCCCTCCCACAAACCCCCCCCCCCCCCCCCCCCCCTTTTAAACCCCCCTAACCCATCTATCACTGTATACGCATTACGTTAACCCTCACAACCCTAAAGAATACCTCCCCCACCGCCAACCCCCCACCCGCCCCCCCCACCCCCCTTTTATAACCCCCTAACCATCTATCACTGTATACGCAGTTAGCCGTTAACCCTCACAAACCCTAATATCCCCCCCCCCCCCCCCCCTTTTACCCCTAACCAGAGATCACCTGGTAATCGCAGGTTACCGTTTAACCCTCACAACCCTAATAACCCCCCCCCCCCCCACCCCCTACCACCCCCCCCCCACCCCCCCCCCCTTTTAACACCCCTAACCATATTTACGTACGCAGTTATCCGTTAAAACCCATCACAAACCCTAATACCCCCACCAACCCCCCCCCCCCCCCCCCCCCCCCCTACTAATACCCCCCCCCCCCCCCCCCCCCCCCCCTTTTACCCCCTAACCATCTATCACTGTATCCAGTTAGCCGTTAACCCTCACAAAGCAACCCGAATACCACCACCCAACCCTACCACCCCCCCCCCCCCCGACCCCCCCCCCCCATACCATACCCCCCCCCCCCCCCCCCTCTTTTATAATAATACCCTATTTACCCCCGACCAGCTATCACTGTATACTCAGTTGTAGACCGTACCCCGCACAAACACAAACCCAATACCCCCAACCCTAACCCCCCCCCCCCGGCCCCCCCCCCCCCCCTTTTTACCCCCTACCAGCTATCACTGTATACGCAGTTACCGTTACCCTCACAACACCTCCTACCACCCACCAAAAACCCCCCCCCCCCCCCCCCTTTTTTAAACCCCCTCACCATCTATCACGTATCACGCAGTTAGCCGTTAACACCCTCACAAACCCTAAGACCTACCAACCCTACCCCCCCCCCCCCCCCCATTTTTTATTTTATATAAAACGCCCTAACCATCTATCACTGGTATACGCAGTTGCCGTTAACCCTCACAAACCCTACTACCCCCTCACCCCCCCCCCCCGACCACCCCCCCCACCACCCCCCCCCCCCCCCCTTCTTTTTCCCTCCCTAACCATCTCCCTGTATAACCAGTTAGCCGTTCACCCTCACAACCTATACCCCCCCCCATACCATACATACCACCCCGCCCAACCACCCCCCCCCCCCCCCCCTTTTACCACCCCTAATTAACCCCCTAACCATCTATCACTGTAATACGCATTTAGCCGTTAACCCTCAACAAACCCAATAATAATAACCACCCACCCCCCCCCCCCCCCTTTACACCCCCTAACCTTCTATCAATGTATACGCAGTTAGCCGTTAACAACAACCCTCACAAACCCTAATCCCCTAACCTACCTACCCCCCCCCCCCCCCCCCCCCCCCCCTTTTCCCAAGCCACCCCCTAACCATCGATCACTGTATACGCAGTTAGCCGTTAACCCTCACAAACCCTAAGAAACCCCCCCCCCCCCCCTTTTACCCCCTAACCATCTATCACTGTATACGCAGTTAGCCGTTAACCCTCACAAACCCTAATACCCCCCCCCCCCCCCCCCCTTTTTAACACCACCCCTAACCATCTATCCACTTATAAACCATTAGCGTTACCCTCACAAACCCTAATAACCCCCCCCACCCCCCAACCAAACCACCGAATAACCCCCCCCCCCCCCTCCCTTTTATATTACCCTTTACCTTAAACCCCCTAACCATCTATCATGATACCAGTTCGCCGTTAAACCCTCACAAACCCTCATACCCCCCCAGCGTTAGCGTTAACCCGCACGAAACCGAAACCCCCCCCCACCCCCCCCACCCCCCCCCTATAACCCACCCCCTAACCAGCTAATCACTGTAACGCATTTAGAGCCGTTAACCCCACCCTGCCCCCCCCCCCCCCCCCCCCCTATAAACCCCCCGTAACCATCTAGCACTGTAATACGCCGGTTAGGCGCTTAACCTCACAACCCTAATACCACCCCCACCCCCCCCCCGCCCCCCCCCCCCACCCCTATAATACCCCCTAAACCAGCTATAACTGGATACCAGTTAGCCCGTTAACCCTCCCTGCCACCCCCCCCCCCCCCCCCCCGATACCCCTAACCAGCTATCCACTGTATAACGCTTAGGCTTAACCCTCAACAAACCCTAATACCCAACCCACCACCCCCCCCCCCCCCCCGCCCCCCCCTATCCCCCTACCATCTAGCACACTGTATAACGCAGTTTAGCCGTTAGAACCCCCACCTCCGCCCCCCCCCCTCCCAACCCCCCCCCCCCCCCCCCCCGATACCCCCTACCATCTATCACACCGTATACGCAGTTAGCCTAACCTCAACTCCCCCCCTATACACCAACCATCTAATCACACTGGTATACGCAGTTAGCCGTTAACCCTCACCTGCCCCCCCCCTCCCCCCCCCTATACCCCCTAACCATTATCACTGTATACGCAGTTGCCGTACACCTCACAACCCTAATACCAACCACCCCCCCCCCCCCCCCCTATACCCCCAAACCAGCTAGCACTGTATACGCAGTTAGCCGTTACCCTCACCTGCCCCCCCCCCCCCCCCCTATACCCTAACCATCTATCACTTATACCAGTTAGCCCGTTAAACCAGCACCTCCCCCCCCCACCCCCCCCCCCCCCTTTCCCCTGTAACCATGTATCCCATCTATCTGTGCAGTTTGCCCGTTTGACTTTTATCAGAAAACGTAAAATGCAGAAGTGGCTCCCAACCCTGGATGGTAGCGATGCCTTAAAAGGGCAGCTTGGATGGGTTGAAGACTTGAGGAGGAGGGGCCATTGTCGTTCTATACAGGCTTGCCCCACATACATCATAGGTTGGGGTCTGGTGGTGGTGAGTCTGGGTGTTTATTTCTGGGGTGGGTGTTTGATCTGGTGGGTGGGTGGTTGAGTCTGGTGTTGGGGTCTGGGTGGGGGTGTGAATCGGGTGGGTGGGTGTGTGGGTGGGTGGGTGAGTCTGGGTGTTGGGAGGGTTGTGTTGAATCTGGGTGGGTGGGTGGGTGAAGTCTGGTTTTGGTCTGGGTTTTGTGTTTTGCTCTGGGTGTGTTGTGTTGGTTGGGTGAGTCTGGGTGGTGGGCTGGTGGTGTTTTACCTCTGGGTGGGTGAGTGGTGCGTCTGGGTATTTGTTTGGTCTGGTGGGTGTTTGCCTCTGGGATGGTGGTGGGTGTTCTGGTGTTTGAGAGTCGGGGGTGGGGTGTTGGCCTCTGGGTGGGAGGGAGGTGCAGTCCATGTGTTTGGGTCTGGTGGTGTGTTGCCTCTGGTTGGGGGTGGGTGGTGTGCGTCTGGATTTGGATCTTGGGTGGTGTTTGCCTCTGGGTTGGGTGGGTCTGGGTGTGTTATATTGGCTTTTCCCCCTTACCATCATGCGGTGGGTCCCTCGTGTTTGGGACGGGTGGTTGGGTGCTCAGGGTGTTTGGGTCTGGGTTGGGTGGGTGAGTCTGGGTGTTTGGGTCTGGGTGGAAGGATGGGTTTGGGTGGGTGGGTGACTCATGGTGTTTGTGTCTGGGTGAGTGGGTGGGTGAGTCTGGGCGGTTGTGTCTAGGTGGGTGGGTGGGTGTGAGTCTGGGTGGGTGGGTCTGGGTGTTTGGGTCTAGGTGGGTGGTTGAGTCTGGGTGTTGGGGTCTGGGTGGGTGGTTGAGTCTGGGTGGGTGGGTCTGGGTGTTTTATACTAGCTTTCCCACCTACATCACGAGGTGGGTCTGGGTGTTTTTTTATGTCAGATTTCTGTAGGCCAGGTTGAGTAGGTACTGTATAGGGAGGGTGGGTCCGTACAGCTTTCCCACACATACACCATGACGTGGGCCTGGGTGTTTTTTTATGTCAGATTTCTTTAGGCCAGGTTGAGTAGGTACTGTATAGGGAGGGTGGGTCCGTACAGCTTTCCCACACATACACCATGATGATCTTGCACAGCTCTTTTTCATTTTCCTTTTTGGCGGAGCCCCCTCTTCAAGGGGGCGGGAGCCCCCAGGGTTACCCTGTTGTCTGTTCGTGCGTCAGACTGAAAAATTTGAAGCCTGACACGTCAGCCAACTGTCTCATAACTAACTGGCTTCGGTCAGCTCCAGTCCATTGCCACCTTTCGTTCCGTTGCCAACACACTCCGCCGACTTTCCGCGTCGCTTGGGACGCTGCATAGGACTTGTTTTATTGTGAAAGGAATTTCACCCCAGGAGCTGGGTCTCCCGACACAAACCAGCGACACAGAGGTAGGTCCAGTTGTGTTGTACTCGGTGCTGGAAACCACCGCCCCCACTCCAACCATCCCCCCCCCCAAATCCCCCCCCCACACACACACACACACACACACACACACACACACACACACACACTCCCCCACCACCCCCCCACACACAAACACACACTACCACCACCACCACCACTAGGTCCAGTTGTGTTGTACTGGGTGCTGGAAACCACCGCCCCCACTCCAACCATCCCCCCCCCCCCCCCCCCCCCCCCCACACACACACACACACACTCCCCCCCACCACCCACACACAAACAGACGCACACTACCACCACCACCACCACAACCACTAGGTCCAGTTGTGTTGTCAAATTTGCGACGCAAGCCTAATTTCAGGATTTTGATGCAGCACGGTATAGGGCGGAGCGCGGAGCCACGGGGGGGTTTGGGGGCAGTGCGTCGCACTGGGGTCGCACTGAGTCGCTGAATTTGCGACGCGTCGCACACACAAAACAAATGTTGTTTTTTTCATTATCATGCTACCAGTGCTTAGTTGGGTTCTAAGGTTAGGGCTAATGGCGGACCAAATTAGTCCTACCAGGGATAATAGCTCAATTATCCCTATTAGGGCTAAGCTAATTTAGCCAAAGTTACCAAAACAACCCAGACAAAGTGCAGTATGCAGGCCAGTCACTTACCATCTTCTATACTGGTTTATCAAATCCATCTGATCTGACCAGATTGCATGGGATGGCGCTGCGTTGGGGCTGCTTATAGGCTAGCCTAACTTAGCCAAAAAGACAAATGCGGTATGCAGGCCAGTCAATCAACCTTCTTCTATACTGGAATATCTGACACTTGACCTGATGTTTATATTATATCTATCCATTAAAAGTAGATACATTGCATGCATACATATACCGGCATGTCATATGATTTTCATATGATATGCCAGCTTGGTGCCTGCCACCACCACCACCACCACCACCACCACCACCACCACCGTTGACGTGTCTTATGTGCCTCATGTTCAAGTAGTCCAGGGCTCTGACCCCCCCCCCCCCCACACACACACACACACACACACACACACACACACACACACACACACAAACTCACACTCACACGCACACGCACCTCATGTTCAAGTAGTCCAGGGCTCTGACCCCCACCGACCCCAACTCAACCACCCAACCACATATCATGTTCAAGTAGTCCAGGGCTCTGACCCCCCCCACACACACACACACACACACACAAACACACTCACACACACACCTCATGTTCAAGTAGTCCAGGGGCTCTGACCCCATTCGTTATAATGCTCCGTTTGTGCGTCCGACTGACCGACCGACCGACCAAAAATTGAAGCCTGACACGTCAGCCAACTGTCTCATAACTGACTGGCTTCGGTCAGCTCCATTTCCGTTGCCACCTTTCGTTCCGTTGCCAATACTCTCCACCATTTTTTCGCGTCGCTTGCGACACTGCATATGATTTTCATTATAATGCTACCAGTGCTGGGTTGGAGTCCCAAGCAGTCAACTACGTTGCCCGGTTGTCCCCTCGCTTTAGTATAATGTGTTGCTGCTAGGGACCGGCATGTCATATGATGTTGACCAAAGGCGAAGTCCCAAGCACTTCATCGTCTGCCTTTGTTGTTTTGAACTATGTTGCCCGGTTGTCCCCTCGCTAAACGTACACTTTGTTGCTACTAGGGACCGGCATATCATATGATTTTCATTATAATGCTACCAGTGCTTATTTGATTGGAGTCCCAAGCAGTCCATCGTCTGCCTTGGTTGTTTTGGCGGAGCCCCCTCTTCAAGGGGGCGGGAGCCCCCATGTGTACCCATTTGTCCATCTGTCCGTGCAACCGACCGGCCCCGTCTGACCGCGCTGAAGCCTGACACGTCAAGCAACTGTCTCGTGACTAACTCGCTTCCGTTGCCACCTGTTGCTCCCTCGCGATCACTCTCCGCCATTTTTGAGCGTCGCAGGCGACGCTGCATAGAACTTGTTTTAAACTATGTTGCCCCCTCGCTATAGTATAATGTGTTGCTACTAGGGACCGGCATATCATATGATGTTGACCAAAGGCGAGTATGATATCATATAACTTGCATCACATTATATTGTATATAAAGGTGACTCGGTTGGTCGGTCGGTCGGACGGACAAATGGGTAACCCTGGGGGCTACCTAGCAATGCATACTCCCTACCTTTGATCCTTTTTGCATCTGGTGGGTCAGGTCATGGGGTGCAGGGCAATGGGGTGACCCTGGGGGCTCCCGCCCCCTTGCGGAAGGGGCTCTGCCAATCATATTGCTGTTCCCTAGTTACTATAAGGTACCAACAGTTTTTAAACCCTAAACCCTAATCAACCTACCAACATGCCCACCCTACCAACATGCCCAACACTTCAACTATTTATAACACTTGTGCCACTTCAACTACTATGATTGCAGGATTGGGCCTCATGTGGTATTTACCTTCCTCTTCTTGGACTTGATTCAGAAGGGTCAATTAGGTATTGGCATCTAGGTCTGATGAAAACATCGAATCAGAACGACGGCGGAGCCCCCTCTTCAAGGGGGCGGGAGCCCCCAGGGTCACCCCATTGTCCGTCTGTGCGTGTGACCGTCACGCTGACACGGCAGCTAACAGTCTCGTAACTAACTCGCTTCCGTTGCCACCTGACGCTCCTTTGCGAACACTCTCCGCCATTTTTTCGCGTCGCTTGCAACGCTGTCTAGAGCTTGTCATGATGCATGCAACTGTCATTCAGAATGACGTGTTCATGTGGTTTTTACCTTCCTCTTCTTGGCTGTGATTCAGAAGGGTCAATTAGGTATTGGCATCTAGGTCTGATGAAAACGTCAAATCAGAACAACGTTTTCTTGATGCATGCAACTGTCATTTAGAATGACATGTTCGTATGGTTTTGACCTTCCTCTTCTTGGATGTGATTCAGAAGGGTCAATTAGGAATTGGCATCTAGAGAAAGCAATCAGTAATGGCTGCAACTCCTTGAGCGGCTTCAACAGTGAAGTTAAATCACCAAACCCATGAGCATCTGGCATCGGTGCACCACACACAAGAACTTCATTACAGGCATCGGAACTGGTGCCGGTGCCATCACCCAACACACAAACTTCAAGACAGGCAGCTGCCGCCGCCGCTGCCAGCACCGCACACAAGAACTTCAAGACAGGCAGCTGGCGCCGGTGCCGGGCCAACACCCAACACAAGAACCTCAAGACAGGCAGGTGGCGCCAGTGCAAAGACTGAACACCAGAACTTCAAAACAGGCAGCTGGTGCCAGTGCCAACACCCAATACAATAACTTCAAGACAGGCAGCTCGTGCCGGAGCCAACATCCAACACCCAACACAAGAACTGCAAGGTGGGCAGCTGGTGCCGGTGCCAGCACCACACACAAGAACCGGTGCCGGTGCCAGCACCACACACAAGAACCGGTGCCGGTGCCAGCACCACACACAAGAACCGGTGCCGGTGCCAGCACCACACACAACAACCGGTGCCGGTGCCAGCACCACACACAACAACCGGTGCCGGTGCCAGCACCACACACAAGAACCGGTGCCGGTGCCAACACCACACACAAGAACTTCAAAATAGGCAGCTGGTGCCGGTGATGGTGCCAACACCGCACACAAGAACTTCAAGACAGGCAGCTGGCGCCGGTGCAAAGACTCAACACCAGAACTTCAAACAGGCAGCTGGTGCCAGCGCCAACACCCAACTCAAGAACTTCAAGCCAGGCATGAGCAGCTAGTGCCGGTGCCGGTGCCAACACAAAATCACCAATCGCATGAGTATCCGGCGCCGGTGTCAACACCACACACAAGAACTTCAAGACAGGCATTGGAACTGGTGCCGGTGCCAACACCCAACACAAGAACTTCAAGACAGGCAGCTGTCGCCGGTGCCAACACCCAATACAATAACTTCAAGACAGGCAGCTGCCGCCGGTTCCAACACCACACACAAGAACTTCAAGACAGGCAGCTAGCGCCGGTGCCAACACCCAACACAAGAACTTCAAAACAGGCATTGGAACTGGCTTTTTATATCTCCAACATGTTTACAACCAGGCTACCCAATCTGGCTACCCAATCTGGCTACCCCAAACAAAATGCGGCTGACCTCTTATCTACTAAATACGTCCCTACCAGAAGTCGGGATGTACGCACGTATTAGCTCTGGAATTACTACGGTTGTCCACCAAATTAATTATAACTGATATAATGAGCCACTCGCAGTTTCACAGTATAATCAGTTTATACTTTGACATGCATGGCTTAATCTTTGAGACAGCATGTTTCCAATCTGGCTACCCATGGACTTTGGTCAGAACTCCCATCCAAGCCCCCATTGTTTTCGATTTGTTAGGGTTCAGTTCACTTGAGCTTGTTTTGTATACAGCCCTTCTCAATAAAAAAAAGATAACGCCTGGAGGGGCGTGGTGTTAAGGGGACCCTCCCGTACGCCGCAGCTGGGGATAGTCACCATGGCAGACATAGTAAGTGTCACCCTCCAGGCGGGAGGGACTCCTTCATGCGACGTGTGGCAAAGCCCTTCTCAATATTGAGCTAGGGCAAGTCATCTAAGGAGAGCAATCAGTCCTGGCTACAACTTATCGAGCAGCTTACAATCTCGATCGCATTCTAGAGTAACGATCACTTAGGGTGTGTTTCTATTTGGGGGTCTCTGACCTCCGCTAGTGTAGTTGGGTGCGTTTCCATTTTGGGATCTCTGACCACCGCTGGTGTAGTAGGGTGTGTTTCCATTTGGGGGTCTCTGACCACCGCTGGTGTAGTAGGGTGTGTTTCCATTTGGGGGTCTCTGACCACCGCTGGTGTAGTAAGGTCTTTCCGCGTTCCATGTCTTTCCGTGTTTTCATTTGGACCAGCGGTGGTCCACTGGTCCCAACTGTGGACATGTCCGTGACAGTAAGATAGTAGACAAGTAGTTTCTGTTTGGACCAGTGGCTGAGTGGTGGTCTGCCGGTCCCAACTGTGGACAGGTCGAACTGAAGATGTCGGAGGTGTTATTGAGGAGGATACATCACAATAACTGCAATTATGTTGTGAATCAACCATCCCGTATTCCCGTTTTGAAGACCGGCTCAATGGTAGAGCTCGTCGAAACAAGGAGGTGCGGGGTTCAAATCTCTTTGGGCGCGGTTCAGTGTTTGTGGTCGCTGTCAACCGCCATGGTAGCTTTGCCCAGGTTAATTATCAGCCCTTTCTCTACCGCTGTAAGACGGGGCTCCTTTAACACCACGCCCCACCAGGCGTCCTTGGTTGATATTTGTACTGCCGAAGACGGCGAGCAGCCGAAGTGCTGGCAGGAGCCATGTAACCAAATCCAAGCTCGATAGATAACATTACATCAGTGCTGCAGAGAGAGAGAGAGACAGATTGGGAGAGAGGATCCGAATACAAATTAAGTCATCAACCAATTGGTGCCTAACAACCCATGGACTACGTCCTGTGTGTGGTATGTCTTAATTTCTTCTCGAATCTCTCCACCCATGTGATTACATTCTGTACTCAACAGTGTGGTGTAGTTGTGGTCACACTATTATACACGCATGTTTACTTTTCCCACAGACCGTGAGCAGCCGCCTAAAAGGCTGACATAGCTTCACGTAAACACTATTTACTCCCCCCCCCACCACCACCACCACCACCACCACCACACACACACACACACACAACTGCCACACCTGTAGCTCAGCGTAATAGAGTGTGCAGGCTTCTGCATGAAGCACAGTGGGAAGCTGAGCCAGTGCTTCCCCTCTAGCCCAATTTAAACACTCTCTATGCCTCACCACCACCACGACCACCAAAGAACAAATGCCACACCTAAGGCTGAGCACATCAGAGAGTGCAGGCTTCTACATGAATATACACACATGCATACTGTTGGTGCACGACTATGTGTGTGTGTACTGCTATGGGGCAGGACCCCTGTACTGCCCAAGTAGCCACCCTTCTTAGTCAGCCCCTTTGTGAGCTCCGTACTGAAAGAGTCAATGTTATATGAAGTAGCTTCTACTTCTCCCTAGTCTTCTAAACTGCTGCAACACATACATTCATGCATACGTACAAGTAAGGCTCCAGCCAGAAATTTGGCTGCTCGCTGTCTTTGGCAATACACATAATTCCCCTTCCAGTCTCAGTAGAAACAAATCCCTTCCTTCCCAGCGGCTGGTTTGTATGGGGCGCTTGATCAGATCTTGTTGCTTGTGGCCAGAGCAAGCATGCGAGCAACATCATGGCGTCTTACCACTACAACAATGCACTTCTTTGGGTGTGGGGAACCATCACATCTTGTTGCTTGTGGCTAGAGCAAGCAAGCGGGCAACATCATGGCGTCTTACCATTACAACAATGCACTTCTTTGGGTGTGGGGAACCATCACATCTTGTTGCTTGTGGCTAGAGCAAGCAAGCGGGCAACATCATGGCGTCTTACCATTACAACAATGCACTTCTTTGGGTGTGGGGAACCATCAGATGAACACTGCCCCGCTGCCACCTTCTTCAAACCATCCAGCAGCATCTCCACATATCCATCATCGCCCCCAGGACCCGTTGGAGCAGGAGCAGGAGAGATACCTCTCTTTTCCATTTCATACTCCTCCTCCTCCTGCATGTCCTCCTCCGCATATGACACATAAGATAGGCGATCCCACTCCCCATGATTTGATGGAATCACAGACATCTGAGCAAGATACCCCAAATGCTGATCATCGTCCATTGACAACGATCCGCCCGTCATAAGACTTATGACTAGGTTGTTATAGTCCATGAAGTCACGTGGATATCCAAGTCCCTTGGCCTCAAGAGTAAGGCTCCACTTCCCGATCATGTCATAGCCCTCCCAGCCCTTCATGCCGCCGATGCCAGATCCAAACATGTTCATCTTCGTTTGTCGCTTCCCGGGGCGTGCATACCGGTCAAACCTGCATCCTGGTTTGCCCTGAAGCAACCCCCATGCTCTGCTCCTGCCCTCTGAGTCAATTCCCTCCAGGCTAATGCGGTCCTGCCCTGAAGATGCCAGATGAGCTGCAGCCAAATATCCCATGCACGGGGCTCTCCCATACATCAGTAAAAAGTCAGGCAACAATGAGCCGCTTGAGTTGTTTGCAAGCAATCCTTTGTCGGCATCAAACAGCGCTTGTCTCCACCGCTCAAGATTTCCCAGAGATAAGGCCCTGTGTGCCTCCTTGATACCTGTATGAAAAAGAAAAACATGAAAATTGATACGCTTTGCCATAAGGCGTGATTTTGAAGTAACTCTCCAGTTCGCTTGCACTGGGGAATGGTTACTGAGGGTTTTGGTTTCACAGACAACGATTGTTTGGGGTTAAGTTTACCAATGCCTTTTCCTTTTAGCACTTCCTGTCGTGGTTGGGAAAGTTCCGTTAGCCTATTTGGCCTACCCCTGGACTGTTACATGCATGTATACAAAGGTCGATTGGGCCTGGGTGAATGACAAAGAAACCAAAGCATATCATTCTATGCATCAGGATAAATTCACAAGAATACAAATCTCAGTGCATGCAAAAAGCATGTGGCTCTGCTCATGGGAGCATGCAAAAATCATGCGGCTAACTCTGTTTACTTGCCGGGTTTACTGACCAGGGAGTCTAATGGGTTTATGTATGCCACAGCAAGCTCATCCAACAGTTCAGATGTGTTCAAAGACATGCATTGTGCTAAGCCAATAGCAGAGATCAGGGGGTCCATAGAAGCTGGGTGAATGACAGAGAAACCAAAGCATACCTGCTGGGAAGCCAATCCATGAGTGTGTCCAAGCCAAGGGGTGCAAGCACCTGAGCTGAAGCCCTGAGCTGCTCGACAGTCATTGGAGGGCATCTTAAAAAGCAATGTAAAAAACATGCATACGTAATAACATACCTGCTGGGAAGCCAAGGCCCACGAGTGTGTCCAAGCCAAGGGGTGCAAGCACCTGAGCTGAAGCCCTGATCTGCTCGACAGCCATTGGTGGCATCTCTACAGCAATGGTATCTGGATTAACGGCATCGACCAGTGCTTTGAGGGCTGATGGAGTTGACGGGTCATCTTGACTCACGCCGAGGATGTGGACTGAGCATCCGCCGTCACTGTCGTCAACGTCGTTCAAGATGATGGGATTTTTGATCGCAATATCCAACCAAGCTCGTTGAGCGTTCTTCCAGTCCATGTCACAAGAGGGGGGCATGCAGTCGTAGAAGGCATCCTCCTTGCCGGCATTCTTGAATTTCTCGCCGGCATTCTTGCGTTTCTCGTCGGCATTCTTGAGTCTCTCGCGATCTGCGTCTGACATTGCCAGCCATTGTCTCTTCTTTGCGGCGTTTTGTGCTTGGGCCCTCTTCTTCTGATCATTTCTACCCCGGCATACAGATGATAAGGCGTTGTCCCGCACCTCGGTTGGCACTGGGCGGGCAGGAGATCGAAGTGTGCGGTTCTGGGCGCCAAAGTCAGAGCAGTGACGGGAGGAGAATTGCCCTCTAGCTCCAAGAGCTCCATTGTAGTGGGAAGCAAGGTGGAAGGGCTTACGTAACATGATGTCGTGAGCGAGGGCAACTATTTTTCTTCTTTTACGTTTTGTTGATCAGGCAAGCCGCCAGAGGGGGGAATGCGCTTGTGTGCAGGCTACCAATCTTGGCCAGGCCCGGGTATCTTTCGAATCTTTCCGAGAGCATCACGGACTGAGCCTTTCACACGCGTAGCTTGACAGCCAGGGCTTGCACTGATCAGCTACACCGGTTAGCTACTCCAGCCAGCTACATCGGAGTAGCTAACGGCGCCCCTTGTTGTTGCGGTAAAAGAGATTACATAGAATAAACGAGAGGACTTCTACTCTATAGGACAGGTCGGCAAGACCTAGAATATACTTATACATTCGTAAGCATGGCAAGGAAGGACGCAAGAAGGTCCGTACATTGCACACATTGCCGTAGCACTGAGTCACTACTGTACAACAACTGGTCCATCCGGAGTTCCGGACGAACAGTAAAAAGTGCTTGCTGTATTGCCTCTTTGCCTCATTGTTTTATTGCATTGCCCTGTGATTTCAGGTTTGTCGGAAGACCGAGGTGGCGATGTTTTAGAGAGGGCTTGCTTTGGGTCAACTACCGTACACGCCTTAAGTATTGGCAAGATTAAGTATTGGCAAAAGTCTTTTCCCCCCAAAAAGTGGGTCTCAGAAAAGCATGGCAAAACTAACTTGGCAAAAGGGTCTATGGCTTTGACTGTCTCAAGCTCAGATCTGAAATCCAGTTGGCAAAGGTTCTTATGTTATTGTTACATTCCCTTGTTATATATTCACCAATAAAGTCTGCCCAAGTAAAAACCATGTAACAATTCAAATCAGGAGCATTAAACTTGCTATGGCTTAGTAGCCAGACCGGTACATGGCTCCAGGCCTCAAGCCAGCCAAATTGCTGGCTGGAGCCATGTAACCAAGTTCAAGGTCAAGTACATGTTCACACAGTAGTCTGTTCAAGCTTGCTGGAAATAAAACCATGTAGCAATTCAAATCAGGAACATTTAACTTGCTAGGGCTTAGCAGACAGAGTACCATGGTAATCGTAACTTGGCAAAGGCCAACCACCTGGAGTGGTCTCAAGCTGGATCCCTAACCCGGTTTGGCAAAGGGACGTTTGCCAAACCGTTTGCCAACACTTAAGGCGCGTACGGTATGGCCTGTCTATGAAAATGTAAGGAGGAACTTGAAGGTGAGTGGCGGTGGTTGAAGTGCCGAGAGGATCTGTCCTGTCCTACAGAGAGGCTATATGATATTTCAGCCCACACGGGCATTATTTTATTATAACGGATTTTTACCCCAGTAAGTGGGACCTCTTACACCAAACAACGCCTACTGAGGGTTCAGAATGAAAGGCGGAGAAAGTCCTGTAGAAGTAGAAGTAGAACTTGAAATCTCAATGGCTCTAGCCTTCAAGGGGGGGGGGGACCCCAGATGCACCCCGTTGTCCATATGTGCGACCGACCGACAACAAGTAGGGACCGGCATATCATATGATTTTCACCAAGGGCGAGTATGATATCATATCATTCATATGACATCAAACAAATTCCATCATATGATATTGTACATAAATGGTAACTTTGGCCTAGTCAGACTGCCGGCATCATATGAGGTCATATGATGACCTGATATCATATTGCCGTTCCCAAGGTATGTTTGGAGGATGCACGCAGAACACATCAGGGTAGTTCAACACATCAGGGTAGTTCAGCTAGTACAGGTGTGCTCCATGAGCCACACATTTTTTGCTTGCAAATATATGACAGATGACACTGCCTAGGCATCCCTATTGGTAATAATATTTGATATAATTGAAGGCATGCCTATGTACGGAGTACTCGTGGTGCCCATGTGGCCTAGCCAGGCCCCCCCCCCCCCCCCCCCCCCCCCCCCCACACACACACACCAAACCTGATGGGAACCGGTACGAACCGCCCATTACGTGATCCCGAAGTTGACCGAAACCACGTTTCACCCTGGCGATCAGCACGCGCACGCGAGCCCACGGCACTCTCCTCATTCGGCTCTCTACTGCCTTATCCCTTAAGCTACACCACCTCATACGTCAGTTTTATCTTTCTTTCTTTCCAACGCCTGCCTGTGTTTGAAGAGCTAGTCTCTGTAGCAGGGCGCGGAACTAGGGCCCGAAGCCAACCGCGATCATCCTGCTCGCCCACTAGTCAAGTCACAGTAGCGTCTCGCGGAATGATTCATAACCCCTGATGCCTCTTGATATGCACCCGATCGATTGGCAGAGTTAGATCACCCTAGTGGATAGATCAATTGCCTTTGGCTTGGCTTCGGTTTTGAGAAGCATCTGAACCATCGCCTCTACAGCACTATAACGCCGTCTCAGAGTCCCATGGCCGGAAGTGCCCAGCTGCCGTAGGGAGTATGTCAGAGTCAGGGTCAGGGTCGGATGTCTCCCGACTCACCGAGAGGAAATCTGGGACCCCCCTGCCCCCGTCCAGGATCCCAGGGGCTGCCCAGCCAGCTCATGGCCACACCCCACAAACCTCTAGCAGCAAGATACCAACCACCCAGTTCAATGCAGCCGCATTGGGAGGAGTTGGGTTGGGTGGGCAGAAGAGTATGAAGAGAACTACTAGTGGGCCCTCCTCCTTAGGATCCCTAGCCCACCTACACCGCCCACCCACTCCGCCCTACAGCAGCCATATCAGTAGTGCTGGAGGATCTAGTATCGGTATCGGTACCACCCGCCAGCCATCTTCGCCCTCCTGCCAGCCCTCCTCCCCTTCCGGAAGCTTCACCCACAAGCTGAACCTGCACATTGGAAGCCATCTTCACCCCCCCTCCAGCCCGTCCAGGGGCATGGCCTCCCCCTCTTCTACTAGAGAGCATCTTGGCGGTATTCTAGCAGGCAGGTCAACATCTGGATCCATGTTGCCCCATGCTGCTCCAAGCTCACCTCGCTTGCTAGGGATCCCAAAGGCTGTGGGCCAATTCCCTCAGGTGTGTGTGCACGGAACAATTCCCCAGGGGTCTGAGGTCTGGGGGGTTGGGGCCGGGGGCTGGGGGACAATTCCCTCAGGGGGGTGTGCACGGAAAAATTCCCCGGGGGGCTGGGGGTTGGGGGCTGGGGGTTGGGGGCTGGGGGCCGGGGGCCAGCGGGCAGTTTCATCAGGTGTGTGTGCACAGAACGAATCCCCAGGGTCTGGGGGCCGGGGGCTGGGAGCCAATTCCCTCAGGTGTGCGTGCACGGAACAAGTCCCCAGGGGGCAAGGGGCAGGGGGCCGGGGGCTGGGGGCAAATTCCCTCCGGTGTGTGTGCACAGAAAAAGTCCCCAGGGGGCTGGGGGCTGGTGGCTGGGGGCCGGGGGCTAGGGGCCAATTCCCTCAGGTTTGTATGCACGGAACGATTCCCCAGGGGGCTGGGGGCCGGGGCCCGGGGGCTAATTTCCTCAGACGTGTGTGCATGGAATGATAAGTCCCCCTTGACTCTGTCAGGCCGCGGGCACATTTGGAGTCCAGTAGGGACCCAAGAAAACTGAAATCATCAACATAGACGGTCTGCATCTGCCTGAGTGTTTGTGTATGTCCGAGTGTGTGAGTGTTGCCTGTTTGAGAGAGTGTTTGTGTCTGCCTGAGTGAGTGAGTGTTGTCTGCCTGAGTGAGTGCTTGTGTATGCCTGCCTGAGTGAGTGTTGCCTGCCTGAGTGAGTGTTTGTGTATGCGCACATGTGCATAGGAGGGTGGGTGGGTGGGTGGGTGGGAGGGTGGGAGGGTAGGTGGGTGGGTGGGAGGGTGGGTGGGAGGTAGGGAGGGTGGGTGGGAGGGTTGGTTGTAGGTTGGGTGGGAGGTTGGGTGGGTGGGAGGGTGGGTGGGAGGGTCCACAAGCAGACGAGAGTGTTAGTGCATGGGCGCTTGGGTGCAAGGGTACATGGCCAGGTGCATAGGTGTATGTACATGGGCAGGTGCATGGGTGCATTTGGTGCACGTGCATGATAGCGCCTGGTGGGGCGTGGTGTTAAGGTCAGCAGTAGAGAACGGGCTGCTACTTTGCCTGGAAAGTGATACCATGGCGGTTGACAGCGACCGCGAATACTAAAGCTTAACCGTAGGGATTCAAACCCCGCACCTTATTGTTTCAACAATCTCTACCATTGAGCCATTGGTCGAAACGGGATATTAGGTGCATGTGCATGTGCATGATTAGGACAAGAACAAACGAGAAGGGGACCGAGAGAGACTGGGCTCTGATGCCTATGATGTATTTCACGAGAAGGGGACCGAGAGAGACTCCGATGCTCGAGAAGGGGACTGATGCTTGAGAAGGGGACCGAGAGAGACTCCGATGCTCGAGAAGGGGACCGATGCTTGAGAAGGGGACCGAGAGAGACTCCGATGCTCGAGAAGGGGACCGATGCTTGAGAAGGGGACCGATGCTTCAGAATGGGACCGATGCTTGAGAAGGGGACCGATGCTTGAGAAGGGGACCGAGAGAGACTCCGATGCTCCGATGCTCCGATGCCTATGATATATTTCATGCACTGCTGAGGACGTTCTGCCTTCATAATGATGCCACTGAAGACTGATCCAATCTATGGTGGTGGTGGTGGTGGTGGTGGTGGGTGGTGGGTGATGGTGGTGGTGGACATCATTAGGATGCCACTGAAGACTGATCCAATCTATGGTGGTGGTGATCGTTGTGGTGGTGGTGGTGGTGGTGGGTGGTGGGTGATGGTGGTGGTGGACATCATTAGGATGCCACTGAAGACTGATCCAATCTATGGTGGTGGTGATCGTTGTGGTGGTGGTGGTGGTGGTGGGTGGTGGGTGATGGTGGTGGTGGACATCATTAGGATGCCACTGAAGACTGATCCAATCTATGGTGGTGGTGATCGTTGTGGTGGTGGTGGTGGTGGTGGTGGTGGTCGTGGTGGTGGTGGGAGTGGCAGTGGCGGTGGTGGCAGTGGCGGTGGTGGTAGTGGTAGTGGTGGTGGGTGATGGTGGTGGTGGTGGACATCATGAGAAAGCCACTGAAGACTGATCCAATCTATGGTGGTGGTGGTCGTGGTGGTGGTGGTAGTGGTGGGTGATGGTGATCGTGGTGGACATCATGAGAAAGCCACTGCAGACTGATCCAATCTATGGTGGTGGTGTTAGTGGTGGGTGATGGTGATCGTGGTGGACATCATGAGAAAGCAATTGAGGGCTGATCCAATCTATGGTGGTGGTGGTGGTGGTCGTGGTGGTGGTAGTGGTAGTGGTGGTGATCGTGGTGGACATCATGAGAAAGCAATTGAGGGCTGATCCAATCTATGGTGGTGGTGGTCGTTGTGGTGGTGGTTGTGGCTGGTAGTGGTAGTGGTGTTTTGAGTGGTGGTGGTAGTGGTATTTTGAGTGGTGGTTGTGGTGGTGGTAGTGGTGGTAGTGGTGGTTGGAGTGGTGGTTGTGGCGGTGGTAGTGGTGGTAGTGGTACTTGTCCTTGACAGGTGCAAACTAGTCGAGTACAGACAACCAAGCCAAGCAGTGCCCCCCCCCCCCCCCCCCCACCCCACACACCCCAGCCCCACACCCACCCACCCACACCCACACATGTCCACTTATCCTAATCCTCATCCTTTTCCTTGGCAGGTGCTTCAGGTGCACACCACACAGGAGCACCTGTCCTCTGGAGATGGCATCACATGCATGCAGTGACTGTGCCCACTTATCCTGAACAGGTGCAAACAAGTCAAAAGCCAAGCAATGACTAGCACTACCACTTGCTGTCCACTTATACTTGGCAGGTAAACTGAAGGACAACACAGACAACAACGCCTCACAATGCAGAAGACAACACAGACAAACAGTGACTAATGCCACCACTTATTGGCCACTAATCCTTGGCAGGCGCAAACAAGTTGAAAGCCAAGCAGTGACTAGCACTACCACTTGCCGTCCACTTATACTTGGCAGGTAAACTGAAGGACAACACAGACAACAACGCCTCACAATACAGAAGACAACACAGACAAACAGTGACTAATGCCACCACTTATTGGCCACTAATCCTTGGCAGGCGCAAACAAGTTGAAAGCCAAGCAGTGACTAGCACTACCACTTGCTGTCCACTTATACTTGGCAGGTAAACTGAAGGACAACACAGACAACAACGCCTCACAATACAGAAGACAACACAGACAAACAGTGACTCATGCCACCACTTATTGGCCACTAATCCTTGGCAGATGCAAACAAGTCGAAAGCCAAGCAATGACTAGCACTACCACTTGTTGTCCACTTATCCTTGACAGGTAAACTGAAGTAACACACAGAGAACAACGCCACACAATACAGAAGACAACACAGACAAACAGTGACTCATGCTACCACTTATTGGCCACTAATCCTGGGCAGGTGCAAACAAGTCGAAAGCCAAGCAGTGACTAGCACTACCACTTGCTGCCCACTTATCCTTGACAGGTATAATGAAGTAAAAATGGACAGCAAAGCCACACAGATACTTCCACTACCACTTATTCTTGACATGTGAAAACAGGTCAAACCCAGACAACAGCGCCTTGCAGTGACTGACACTACCACTTATTCTTGACATGTGAAAACAGGTCAAACCCAGACAACAACGCCTTGCAGTTACTTCCACTACCACTTATTCTTGACATGTGAAAGCAAGTAAAACCCAGACAACAGCGCCTTGCAGTGACTGACACTACCACTTATGCTTGACATGTGAAAACAGGTCAAACCCAGACAACAACGCCTTGCAGTTACTTCCACTACCACTTATTCTTGACATGTGAAAGCAAGTCAAACCCAGACAACAGCGCCTTGCAGTGACTGACACTACCACTTATGCTTGACATTTGAAAACAAGTCAAACCCAGACAACAACGCCTTGCAGTGACTGACACTACCACTTATTCTTGGCAGGTACTTCAGGTACACTCTACACACGAGCAGCTGTCATCTGGAGATGGCATCGCATACATGCGAGATGATGGACACAGTGTGCATGCAGATGACAAGACAGCCAAACTCTGACTACCACTACCACTTGTTGACCACTTGTCCTTGGCAGGTGCAAACAAGTCAAACAAAGACGGGAAAAAAAGAGTCAAACCACGATGAAACAAAGGTCAAACACAGCCAACAATGCCAAGCAGTGACTAACACAACCACTTGTTGTCCACGTGTACTTGACAGGTGCTTCAGGTACACTCTACACACGATCAGCTGTCATCTGGAGATGGCATCGCATGCATGCGAGATGATGTGCACGCAGATGACAAGAGCACTGTCAGTGGGTATAGCTCAGCTCCTGGGCGGCCTCCGGTAGCTGATGGGGGTGCAAGCAACAGCAGTAAAGCGTCCAACAGCAGTATCAATGTGTCCGTGCGCTTGCGTCCTCTCAGGTACCCGGACCTTTGTTTGAGATGTACGATACAAAAAGTGGGCTAATTTAAATCCTCGTAGTATACGAGGTTGCGCAAGCTATCTCGAGTATCAATGTGTCCGTGCGCTTGCGTCCTTTAAGGTAAGCGGACCTTGTTTTTAGATGTACGATAAAAAAAGTGGGACAAATTCAATCCGCGTCGAATACGAGGTTGCGCAAGCTATCGCGAGTATCAATGTGTCCGTGCGCTTGCGTCCTTTAAGGTAAGCGGACCTTTTTTAGTAATGTACAATACAAAAAGTGGGACAAATTCAATCCGCGATGAATACGAGGTTGCGCAAGCTATCGCGAGTATCAATGTGTCCGTGCGCTTGCGTCCTTTAAGGTAAGCGGACCTTTTTTAGAGATGTACGATACAAAAAGTGGGACAAATTCAATCCGCGTTGCATGTGAGGTTGCGCAAGCTATTGCGAATCAAGTTTCCACGGGATGAAAGGCTTATCGAACACCTACCACAAGGTCGGAGGCTGCACTTCAGCCTCGGCCTCTGAATTTACTGGTGCAGCAGTCAAACTTGAGTTCACCTCCCTAAGTCCCAATCCTATCTTCCAAACTGAGCATTCACCTCCTAATCCTAAATCCAAATCTAACTTCAGATGTGCATGTTTCAAGGCACACTGAAAACAGTAAAAATTTAAAAAGTATGAGATAGGATTTGAATTTTGATCTGATTTTCCCCCCAAAAATATTTGCGAGTAATTCTGCACCCTATGCTTAAAAGGGAGCAAACGTGTAAACAATCAGATTTTCTAAGCTCTGTACTGCCCGTACCGTATGTGCAGTACCTTGCATAACCTACTACGACAATGACTTCTAAGGGAAGGCGTGAAAAACAGGCCTACCTTACTCATTTTTCAAACAAACTTTTGTTAACAGCTGCAAGATCCAGCCCAGGTTTGCGTTCAATCTGTCCCAAATTAGGGACGCCCTAAAGAAGAAGAAAAACGTTTAACTTGATCTGGTCCCCAAACTCTGAGCACACCCAAATATGAGTATTTATATGTTCAACTGATGTGGCTAAGCAGCTTTGTAGCGTAAACAAGTTTTCACTGGACTGGAGTTCACTAAGTCTAAACCATCTATCCCAAAAGCCCCATAATTAGGCACCTAAGGAGATGGATCTATAAATAAAAACAAATTGTATATACCAAATATATTCAGTTACATCAGATAGACACCAGAAATCCCAAAATTGTTTTAGCAGCGGCCTGCGATATGATATCGTGCTCTATGCCCTTCCCATCAAACCAGACTTTGAATTAATTGACATTATCTACCTTGTTCAATTCAATTACTCAAAAATTATCTGCCTTCCCCGATTGAATGACTCAACATTGATATACATTCCTCAATTGGTTTGCTCGACATTATCTACCTCCCCCAATCGATTTGCTCGACATTATCTACCTTCGTCAATCGATTTGTTCGACATTATCTACCTTCCTCAATTGAATAACTCAACATCGATCTACCTTCCTCAATTGAATTACTCATTATTGATCTACCTTCCTGAACCCGATCTACCTTCCTCAACTTTGGCTACTTGTCGATTTGACAACACTGTTACCCTGGACCCTTGTGCGCTGTGAGAAGGAGCTGAAGCAGGTTGACCACGAGCTTTGGACCATAGACGAGTCTTACAACATTGACAACTTGTCGGTTTGACATCACTGTAATCCTGAACCCTTGTGCACAGTGAGAAGGAGCGTGTGAGCTTTGACGATGAGCTTTGGGCCAAAGACGAGTCTGTCAACATATGCTCCTTGTTGATTTGACATCACTGTTACCCTGATCCCTTGTGCACAGTGAGAAGGAGCGCAAGAGCTTTGACCATAAGCTTTGGGACATAGACATGTCTTACAACCTTGGGGACTTGTTGGTTTGACATCACTATAATCCTGAACATTTATGCGCAGTGAGGAGGAGCCCAGGCGGGGTGACCATGAGCTTTGAGGCATAGACGAGTCTTACAACATTGACGACTTGTCGGTTTGACATCACTGTAATCCTGAACCTCTGTGCGCAGTGAGGAGGAGCGCAGGCGGGTTGACCACGAGCTTTGGGCCATAGACGAGTCTTACAACATTGACGACTTGTCGGTTTGACATCACTGTAATCCTGAACCTCTGTGCGCAGTGAGAAGGAGCGCAGGCGGGTTGACCACGAGCTTTGAGGCATAGACGAGTCTTACAACATTGACGACTTGTCGGTTTGACATCACTGTAATCCTGAACCTCTGCGCGCAGTGAGAAGGAGCGCAGGCGGGTTGACCACGAGCTTTGGGGCATAGATGAGTCTTACAACATTGACGACTTGTCGGTTTGACATCACTGTAATCCTGAACCTCTGTGCGCAGTGAGAAGGAGCGCAGGCGGGGTGACCACGAGCTTTGGGGCATAGATGAGTCTTACAGCATTGACGACTTGTCGGTTTGACATCACTGTAATCCTGAACCTCTGTGCGCAGTGAGAAGGAGCGCAGGCGGGTTGACCACGAGCTTTGGGCCATAGACGAGTCTTACAACATTGACGACTTGTCGGTTTGACATCACTGTAATCCTGAACCTCTGTGCGCAGTGAGAAGGAGCGCAGGCGGGGTGACCACGAGCTTTGGGGCATAGATGAGTCTTACAGCATTGACGACTTGTCGGTTTGACATCACTGTAATCCTGAACCTCTGTGCGCAGTGAGAAGGAGCGCAGGCGGGATTGACCACGAGCTTTGGGGCATAGATGAGTCTTACAACATTGACGACTTGTCGGTTTGACATCACTGTAATCCTGAACCTCTGTGCGCAGTGAGAAGGAGCGCAGGCGGGTTGACCACGAGCTTTGGGCCATAGACGAGTCTTACAACAATGTCTACATGTTGATTTTACATCACTGTTACCCTGAAGCTTTGTGCGCTGTGAGAAGGGGCGCGTGAGCTTTGACGATGAGCTTTGGGCCAAAGACGCGTCTGTCAACATCTGCTACTTGTCAGTTTGACATCACTGTTACCCTGAACTTTTGTGCGCAGTGAGAAGGAGCGCAGGCGGGGTGACCATGAGCTTTGGGGCATAGACGAGTCTTTCAACATTGGCTACTACGCGGGTAAAGAGCACACTTTTGTTCCTAAGTACAAGTATGACCAAGTGTTTGGTCCTTCGTCGCACAACTACGAGGTATGTTGTGTTGTGTTGTGTTGTGTTGGATGGTGGTGTGCGCGTAGGGTGTTGTGGGTGCAGGGTGTTGTGCGTTGTGTTTGGTCCTTTGTCACATAACTGCGAGGTGTGTTGTGTTGTATGGTGTTGTGTGTGTGTTTGGTCCTTCTTCGCACAACTAAAAGGTTGCTGTGTTGTGTTATGTTGGTGTTATGTTAAGTTGTGTTCTGTTTGAGTTTACTGTGTTGTGATGTTTGTATGTTGTCAGTAGTACCGACACCACGTTTGCATTTCAGAAGTCAACTATTTGTATTTCAGAAGTCCTATTTGCATTTCAGAAGTCAACTATTTGCATTTCAGAAGTCCTATTTGCATTTCAGGAGTCCCAAACTTAATAAAAACGATGTGGCTCACTTGATCCACTAATTTATTTGAATTTCTTGATCTACCCATTTATTTGAATTTCTTGATCCGCTTATTTATTTGAATTTCTTGATCTACTCATTTATTTGCCGATACCCAGTTGGTCCTTTGTCGCACAACTACGAGACAAATGCACACCGCAATGCAACTAGCATCATACAAAACAACACAACAAACACAAACGCCATTGCCCTATTCACCTACCCACCTACCCACCTACCCACCTACCCACCTACCCACCTACCCACCTACCCACCTACCAACCCACCCACCCACCCACCCACCCACCTACCCACCTACCCACCCACCTGCCCACCCACCCACCTATCATGAAGGTGTTCAATGACAAGACAAATACACAACGCAATGCAAGATGATGCAAGTTGTGTTTCCTCAAACATACTGCACAACAACATACAACACAGCACAACACAACACAACACAACACAACACAACATAACACAACACAACACAACACAACAAACACAAACCCCAACACCCTATCCACCTACCCACCTACCCAACAATCATAAAGGTGTTCAATGCCATCGCCTGTCTTCTCGTGGAGCCCTCCCTCAATGGCATCAATGGAACCATCTTTGCTTACGGAGTCACATCCAGTGGCAAGACCCAAATGTGTTCAGATGTTCATGTTCAAATGTGAAATGTGTATCTACCTGTGCCACCCTACCCTGAAGGTGCTCAATGCCATCGCCCTATCCACCTATCCACCTACCCAACAACCTGAGGGTGTCCAATGCCATCGCCCTATCCACCTACCCACCTACCCACCTACCCAACAACTTGACAACCAAGCACAAACGCCATTGCCCTATCCACCTACCCACCTACCCAACAACCTTGAAGGTGTTCAATGCCATCGCCCGTCCTCTCGTGGAGCCCTCCCTCAATGGCATCAATGGAACCATCTTTGCATACGGAGTGACATCCAGTGGCAAGACGCATACCATGATGGGCGATGTGGAGGCTGCAATGGGCCACACTAGCAACGGTGTGTGTGCGTGTGTTTTTACATGTGTGTGTGCATACAGAGTGACATCCAGTGGCTAGACGCACACCATGATGGGCGATGTGGAAGCTGCCTTGGGCCACACTAGCAACGGTGTGTGTGTTTTTACGTGGTGGGGAATGGGACTACGTATGTACAATGGTGTGCGTGTGTTTTTGCAAGATGGGCGATGTAGAGGCTGCAATGGGCCACACAAGCAACGGTGTGTTTGTGTTTTTACATGGTGGGGAATGTGACTACGTATGTACAATGGTGTGCGTGTGTTTTTGCAAGATGGGCGATGTAGAGGCTGCAATGGGCAACACAAGCAACGGTGTGTGTGTTTTTACATGGTGGGGGATGTGACTACGTATGTACAATGGTGTGCGTGTGTTTTTGCAAGATGGGTGATGTGGAGGCTGCCTTTGGCCACACAAGCAACGGTGTGTGTGTTTACTTGATGTGGGATATGGAGGCTACACAATGGTTTCGGAGCAGAAACTCAACTCAATGCAGAAAGGCTGTATACAAAATGGTTTCGGAGCAGAAACTCAACTCACTACGGAAGCGCTGTATACAAAATGGTTTCGGAGCAGAAACTCAACTCACTCAAGAAGGGCTGTATACAAAATGGTTTCGGAGCAGAAACTCAACTCACTACGGAAGCGCTGTATACAAAATGGTTTCGGAGCAGAAACTCAATGCACTACAGAAGGGCTGTATACAAAACAAGGACTGGTGAAGTGAACCCCTAAAAATCGTAAACGACAGGGGCCCAGAGTTTTTTCTGTGCAGGTGATTTAATTTCATTTAAAAGGAAACAATCATTACTATTCGATACACATTCAGGAGGTGCCAAATTTTGCTTATAAACAATATCGTACTTGACAACCCTAAATATCGTACTTGACAACCCTAAATATCGTACTTGACAACCCTAAATATGAAGGCGTTGGGTGCCCTGTGCACCATCCCAAACATCCTTGTTCACCCTTTTCTGCACCCTTTTGGCACCTGTCCAGCACCGTTTCTGCACCCTTTTGGCACCTCTCCAGCACCATTGTTCCCTTGTTCAAACCCTTGTTCACCCTTTTCTGCACCCTTTTGGCACCTTTCCAGCACCGTTGTTCCCTTGTTCACCCTTTTCTGCACCCTTTTGGCACCTGTCCAGCACCGTTTCTGCACCCTTGTTCAAACCCTTGTTCACCCTTTTCTGCACCCTTTTGGCACCTTTCCAGCACCGTTGTTCCCTTGTTCACCCTTTTCTGCACCCTTTTCTGCACCCTTTTGGCACCTTTCCAGCACCGTTTCTGCATCCCTGCTGGGCTAGGATCATTCAGTAGGGACCGGCATATCAAACAAAGGCGTTGGGTGCACTGTGCACCAAAGGCCGCAGGGTCCTCCACAAAAAATACTGCAGCCGTGCTTTTCAGTTTTTTACCCGAAGCTTGCTAGGGAACGGCAATATGATATCAAATGATATCATGTCATCATATGATTTCATATGATGCCGGCAGTCTGATTAGGCTGAAGGTACCATTTATATGCAAGATCATATGATGCAGTTTGTTTGACATCAAATGATATCATACTCGCCTTCGGTCAACATCATATGATATGCCAGTCCCTAAATATAACTAGATATACGATATTGTACCTGACAACCCTAATCATGTGGCATCAGGTGGTGGTGTTGGCATATGAGGTCTGATACAGATGGTGTGGTCATACGGATACCTCATATATGGTGTTGGCATATGAGTTCCATATCGTACCTGACAATCCTAATCATGTGGCATCAGGTGGTGGTGTTGGCATATGAGGACTGATACAGATGGTGCTGTCATACAGATACCTCATATATGGTGTTGACATATGAAGTCCATATCCTACCAGACAATCCTAATCATGTGGCATCAGGTGATGGCGTTGGTATGCAGATACCTCAGATATGGTGTTGGCGTATGAGGTCCATGTCGTACCTTCCAACCATAATCATGAGCCACACATATACCACACATGTGCCACACACACACACACACACACACACACACACACACACACACACACACACACACACACACACACACGCACACACACACACGCACACACACACACGCACACACACACACACACACGCACACACACACACGCACACACACACGCACGCACTCACACACACACATACACACACACACTGTCTGCATTCATTTGGCTTCAGGTGGTGGAATTGGCAGTGGAGCCGGCACTGGTCAGCCAGGTATTGTCCCTCAAACGATCAAGGAGTTGTTTGACCAGGCAAATGCGGCAGAGGGACGAGTGTTCAAGATTCGACTGTCTATGATGGAGATCTACAACGAGGTGGGGTTATTATGGCCAGGGTGCTTAGGAGGCTTGATATTGGGAGGTCAGGAGAGTTGAGAGCGCTCAGGGCGTTCATAGGAGTTGTTTGACCAGGCAAATGTGTCAGATGGCTGAGTGTTCAGAAATTGGCGGTCTATGATGGAGATCTACAATGATGTGAGGTCCTTGTAATGCTTACGGCTAGCGCTGACATATGGATGGGGTATATGGATATATGGATGGGGTTCTAGGCCTTCAGGGCGTTCAGTGGAGTTGATTGAACAGGCAAATGCAGCAGAGGGACGAGTGTTCAGAAATTGGCGGTCTATGATGGAGATGCACAACCAGGTGGGGTCCTTATGGCCAGGGTGTTTAGGAGGGTTGAGGGCGTTGAATGGCTTCATATGAGTTGTTTGACCAGGCAACTGCAGCAGATGGCCAGGGTGCTTAGGAGGGTTGAGAGCGTTCATATGAGTTGTTTGACCAGGCAACTGCAGAAGATGGCCAGGGTGCTTAGGAGGATTCATATTGGGCGTTCAAGAGGGTTGAGGGCGTCCAGGGCGTGCAGGAAGGTTGAGAGCATTCAGGGTGTTCAGAAGAGTTGTTTGACCAGGTAACTGCGGCAGATGGCCGAATGTTCAAAATTCGGTTGTATTTGATGGAGATATACAACAAGGTGGGGTCCTTATGGCCAGGGTGCTCAGGAGGGTTGAGAGCGCTCAGGGCGTCCATAGGAGTTGTTTGGCCAGGCAAATGGCCGAGTATTCAAGATTGGACGGTCTGTAATGGAGATCTACAATGAGGTGAGGTCCTTATGGCCAGAGTGCTTAGAAAGGTTGATTTTGGGCGTTCTGGAGAGTTGAGAGCGCTCAGGGCGTCCACAGGCGTTGTTTGGCCAGGCAAATGCAGCAAGGGGCCGAGTGTTCAAGATTGGTCGGTCTGTGATGGAGATCTACAAGGAAGGGTTCTTATGGCCAAGATGCTTAGAAGGGTTGATAATGGGCGTTCAGGAGGATTGAGGTCGTTGAATGGGTTCAAAGGAGTTGTTTGACCAGGTAACTGCGGCAGATGGTCGAGTGTTCAGAATTCGGTTGTATATGATGGAGATATACAACAAGGTGGGGTCCTTATGGCCAGGGTGCTTGGGAGGGTTGAGGGCTCTCAGGGCGTCCATAGGAGTTGTTTGGCCAGGCAAATGCGGCCAAGGGTTGAGTGTTCCAAGATTTGGCTGTCCATGATGGAGATCTACAACGAAGTGAGGCACAGCTGTAGATGGCTTAAATTCAAATTCAAATTCAAATACAAAACTGCCCGTAGGTGCTCGATGACCTGCTAGACCCTTCACTCACCAATTTGGAAGTGAAGGAGGACTCTCACCATGGTGTAGCTGTAGACGGCTTGAATTCAAATTCAAATTCAAATTCAAATCCCACAGGTGCTCAATTACCTGCTAGACCCCTCACGCACCAATTTGAAAGTGAGGGAAGACTCCCACCATGGTGTTGCTGTAGACGGCTTGAATTCAAATTTAAATCCAAATTCAAATTCAAATTTGCCTGTAGGTGCTCAATGACCTGCTAGACACTTCACGCACCAATTTGAAAGCAAGGGAGGACTCCCACCATGGTGTAGCTGTAAACAACTGCAATTCAAATTCAAATTCAAATCTGCCTGTAGGTGCTCAATGACCTGCTAGACCCTTCACGCACTAATTTGAAAGTCAGGGAGGACTCCCACCATGGTGTGGCTGTAGATGGATTGAGCGAAGAGGTTGTGGCCACAGCTGAGCAAGCACTCACCTGGATCTTGAGTGGGGAGGCCAATCGTCAGACCTCCTGTACTGCCTACAACGAGGACTCCTCCCGCAGGTACGTGATCAAATGAAGGGAATATATAAGTAAACAAACAAATAAACAAACAAATAAATAAATATGTACATAAATCCTGCATAAATAAATAAATAAATGCACAAATAGATAAATACATAAATCCTGCATAAATAAATAAATATAAATATATACATAAATAAATATATAAATTTGTACATAAATCCTGCATAAATAAATAAATAAATACACAAATAGATAAATACATAAATCCTGCATAAATAAATAAATATAATAAATACATAAATAATTATATAAATTTGTACATAAATCCTGCATAAATAAATACACAAATAAATAAATAAATAAGTACATAAATCCTGCATAAATAAATAAATAAATAAATACATACATACATACATAAATAAATTTGTACATAAATCCTGCATAAATAAATAAATAAATACATACATAAATAAATAAATGTGTACATAAATCCTGCATAAATAAATAAATACATCAATCAATCAATAAATAAGTACATAAATCCTGCATAAATAAATAAATAAATGAAAAGTACGCTTTATCACGTTGCGTGAGGTTGAGGGGGCCGGCCTGTTTGCTTGCACTGGGGCCAACCACCAGGTTGGTTTACATTTTTTTCTTTTCTCTTTCAGATTTATCTAGGCCAGGTTGAGTGGCTACTTGGGCTACACTGTGTGTGTGTGTGTGAGTGTGTGTGTGTGTGGCTACCAGGGCTACTCAAGTCTGATTTCAGGATTGTTGTGTAGCCATCGCATGGCAGAGCGAATGGCAGAGGGCGAAGCGTGGAACTGGGGCCAACCGCAGAACAGACATAAGCACTGTAGACAAGGACGTCGCTCTGCCCCCCCCCCCCCCCCCACACACACACCACCTTCCACCACCAGCAATACCACCACCACCTACCACCACCACCCTCCTCACATCCCACCCCACACCCCACCTCACATCCCACTTGCAGCCATACCATCTGTCGGCTCCTCATTGAGGTGCAGGAGGGCTCAGGCCCCAAAGGCACGAAGAAGACACGCTCTGTGCTTAGCCTCATTGATCTGGCAGGCTCTGAGAGTGCTAAGGTAAGCGTGCTAGATAAATATAAACAATACAGGGGGGGACAGAAAGACAGATTTTGGACCGCATGTTCAATATGGTGCCCGATTCAGATGGGAGTTGGAATTGTGGAAGTTTCATACAAAAAGAGGGGGGAAACAAAGTTTTGAAAAAGTTTTTACCCCCCCCCCCCCCCCCCCCCCCCTCCTAAACTCCGATTACCTCACCCTACCCCCCCTAAAATGGGGGTCATTCGAAAGATCTTTTCGTGCCCATTCCAGTTATGCTCTTACATCTTTCGTAAGGTTTCTCAAACGTGATTTATCGCGAAGTTAAGATTTAGGCCGCTTTGGGTGCAAACAACTTTGGACCCCTCTAACTTTTTTAAAACTTTATTTTTGGCTAAAAAAAACTTTTGGTATTTTAGTCTGAGGATAAGCTCTATCCAAAGCGAAGATGCGGTACGGCAGCGTTTTTGTTGCCCCCCCCCCCCCCCTAGTGCAAACAAAAACAAACAAAAAAATATATGTAAATGTCCAAGGGCCAACGATTGGAGACACATCCATCAACAAGTCCTTGCTCACCCTTAACCCTAAATCCTAAACAGGTGTCTCTGCCCAAGGGCCAGCGATTGGAGGCATCATTCATCAACAAGTTCCTGCAAACCCTAAACCCTAAACAGGTGTCGCTGTCCGAGGGGCAACGAATGGAGGGATCATTCATCAACAAGTCGTTGCTCACCCTAAACTCTAAACCCGAAACCCCAAACCCTAAACTCCAAATCCTAAACCCTAAACAGGTGTCGCTGTCCAAGGGGCAACGAATGGAGGGATCATTCATCAACAAGTCCTTGCTCACCCTTGGTACTGTGATCAACAAACTTGCGGAGGGCCACGCCACGCACATTCCTTTCAGAGACTCCAAGCTGACTAGGCTGCTTCAGGTATATGTTGTACATATTATATATATAGTTTATATGTACTATATAGTATATATATATATCTCCATAGGTGCCTAAGTCAGACCCTTAGTGATACAGATGGATTGAGCCTATGCCCTCAAGTCCCAAAACAAAGATTTTTTGCTAATAAGTTGCCCAACCACATCAGTTCAACACACAAATACTCGGATTTGGGTTTTCTCAAATGGTGGGGACCAGGTCAAGTGAAACATGCTAATTTGTTACTATGGGGTTCCCTAAGTCGATACGGGTTTTACGTAGGAAGTGATACGGAGCCTATCGCGACAGAAACAAGCCATTTAAAAAGAACACTGGGTACAAATGTTGTGTAACGTCTTTCCCCACCAGTAGTTATTACGGAAGGTCTTGGAAGGCAGTACACAGGCAGTACAGTTGAGTACGGACCCCAAAAACACTGATTATTTACATTTCGTGGGTGTCCTAAGTCTAAGTCAGAGTTGCACAGCCTCAATTGAAACATTTTGGGCCTCGGTTTTGCTCTATCTCAAGATATAGCGTGCATAACAACTTTTTCTTTTTTTTCGAAAATTCAAAATTCAAATATTTTTTGAAAATAAATTAAAAAAACAAACTTGTTTTTTAATTTGTCTTCAAACATCCACATCTGAACTCAGTTTTTGATTTGGGGTAGATCATTGAAAACACACCCTAATCCTGAGCCATGGTGTGGTAGGCCACAGGGAGGTGAAATCTTGAGATGTACAGCTATTTCAGTAGATTCGGAGGCCAAGGCTGAAGCGCAGCCTCCGACCTTGTAATAGGGGTTCGATAAGCCTTTCGTCCCGAGGTACCTTTCTTCGGAATAGCTCGCGCGGCCTCGTATCTGACGCGATCTGGATTTGTATCACTAATTATCGCACATCTGATGTACTGCCACCGGCCTGCCGAACAAGGCTGCTCGCGACCAGATGCGAACGCGCACGAAAAGTAGCTGCGTGCATAGCTGACACCGTCGCGAACAATATGAGCCTGACAGAATTTGATTCCGGGCAGTTTGGGCCATGTACGGCTCTGTATCACATTCTTGTATCGACTTAGGGCGTTTTCGGACTTAGGCACCTATGGATAAATATATATATATATATATATATATATATATATATATATATATATGTATTATGTATAGTATTTTATATCCCTTTCATAGACTCTAAGCTGACCAGGCTGCTTCCTGTTTATATAGTATATATAGTATAATATATGCATGTACATATAGTATATATTATATTATATCCCTTTCAGATACTCGAAGCTGACCCGGCTGCTTCAGGTAAGGAAACACTTTAAAGTTTAATATGGTTGACTCTGTTATTTCTTCGGCTACCAGCACCAGCTTCTAGGCAGCTCCCTGGGACTGCCACTGGGCCAATCCCAAAGATTCCAGGAGCACTAGGTTGCTTAAGGTTTGGATGGAGAGAGAGCCCAGTGAGCTGCCTAGAAGCTGCTGCTCGAAGCTGAAAAGAAAACGTGTGATCCTAGCCGGAGGCTAACTGATCCACTGACACCACGCACCAAAATGCATGTTGGATTCAGAGCTTCCGACAATGCAGAGCAACAACCGTATCCAGCAAAGTAAATGATCAACAGCCTGTCATCCAAAGCACAGCTTTTTGGCGGAGCCCCCTCTTTAAGGGGGTGGGAGCCCCCATGTTTACCCATTTGTCCGTTTGTCCGACCGGAAAAAAAATTGAAGCCTGACACGTCAGCCAACGGTCGCGTAACTAACTCTCTTCGGTCAGCGCCATCGTTGCCACCTTTCGTTCCGTTGCCAACACACTCCGCCAATTTTCCGCGTCGCTTGCGACGCTGCATAGGACTTGTCTTTTCAGCTACGGGCAGCAGCTTCTGGAAAGAAAACATATGATACTTGACCGCCTTGTGTTGAGTAGTAGTAGGTGGTGGTGCAGGAGTGGTGTGTGGTGGATGGCGGGTGGTGAGTGGTGGGTGAGGCAGAAGGGTGGGGTGGTTGCTAGTCGAGGTCACGATGGGGCACCGCCTTGTGTTGAGGCTTGGGAGTCGGGAGGCCGGGTCTGGTAGCGATCAGGGATTTGGCCTTGTGTGTGTGTGAGGTGATTGAGGTAAGCAACACAGACTTCAACAAACTATTGTCTGCAAATATTGTACTTCAACAAACTATTGTCTGCAAATATAGTCGACCCCCCTGTAAGGCATGTGTTGATAGTTGACCACCGTTGGCCGGGTTAGTGATGGTGAAACGTTAGGTGGCGTGGGACTGAGGACTGCAAAAAAAGACAAGACTGAATAAAAGACTGAATACAAATGACTAAATACAAATGACTAAATATAAAAGACTAAATACAAATGACTAAATACAAATGACTAAATATTAATGACAAAATATAAATGACTAAATACAAAGACTAAATTTAAAGGACTCAATAAAAGACAGTGGGGTTGGACAGTTGACCCCTGTAGGGTGCGTGTTGAGGCTTGGGACTCGGGAGGCCGGTTAGTGATGGTAAAACGTTTGGTGGCGTGGGACTAAGCAGTTTGTCCCCTGCTATATATAGCGGTCTATGTATAGCGTACTTTTGACCCCGTTCTGGCCCAAATTGCTGCTATAAAAATGGCCCTAAAAAGCTATAAAAAGCTATAAAAATGGCCCTGCAAAGGAGAGAGTGCACGCCCAACACAACACAACACTAGCCACAAACCTACCCAACCCAACCCAACCCAACCCAACCCAACCCAACCCAACCCAACCCAACCCAACCCAACCCAACCCAACCCAACCCAACCCAACCCAACCCAACCCAACCCAACCCAACCCAACCCACATTTTCCTTTCACTCCTTGTCCGGCAAAGGAGCCCAGATAGCTCTGAAAACAGTACAAAGCAAGACAAACTCACCCGACCCAAACCAAAACAAACCAAAACAAAACAACCAATAAAAACCAAGCCACATCTGCCTTTCAGAACTCCTTGTCCGGCAAAGGAGCCCAGATAGCTCTCATATGTAACATCACACCCGCATCTGCCCAAGGGGAGGAGACGCAAAACACGTTAAAGTTTGCAACTCGTGCCAAGCTTGTGCGAGTCACCGTCTGTCGCAATGAGGTGGTCGATGACAAGGCAATGCTGCGTCGCTTTGCAACTGAGAACAGGGAGCTCAGGTGTCAGCTAAAACTGCTACAGGATTCGATGGAAGGTAAGTATCACGTTAAAGTTTGCAACTCATGCCAGTAATATTAACGCCTGATGGGGCGTGGTATTACGGGAACCCGTCGTACACGGGCAGAGAACGGTTGATCACCTCGACTGGACAAGCTACCATCGCGGTTGATAACGACCTGCAACGCGCAGGGGGACTGTAGGGGGAATCAAACCCCCGACCCCACTTCGTTTCAGCGATTTGGTGTACCACTAGACCAATCCTTTCACTGAAACGGGCTCAACTCGTGCCAAGCTTGTACAAAGCGTGTCACCGTCTCTCGCAATGAGGTGGTAGATTACGAGGCAATGCTGTGCCGCTTTGCAACTGAGAACAGGGAGCTCAGGTGTCAGCTAAAACTGCTACAGGATTCGATGGAAGGTAAGTGTCGGCTACATGTGTGAGCTACAGGTGTTAGCTACAGCTGTCAGCTAAAACTGCTACAGGATTCGATGGAAGGTAAGTGTCGGCTACATGTGTGAGCTACAGGTGTTAGCTACAGCTGTCAGCTAAAACTGCTACAGGATTCGATGGAAGGTAAGTGTCGGCTACATGTGTGAGCTACAGGTGTTAGCTACAGCTGTCAGCTAAAACTGCTACAGGATTCGATGGAAGGTAAGTGTCGGCTACATGTGTGAGCTACAGGTGTTAGCTACAGCTGTCAGCTAAAACTGCTACAGGATTCGATGGAAGGTAAGTGTCGGCTACATGTGTGAGCTACAGGTGTTAGCTACAGCTGTCAGCTAAAACTGCTACAGGATTCGATGGAAGGTAAGTGTCGGCTACATGTGTGAGCTACAGGTGTTAGCTACAGCTGTCAGCTAAAACTGCTACAGGATTCGATGGAAGGTAAGTGTCGGCTACATGTGTGAGCTACAGGTGTTAGCTACAGCTGTCAGCTAAAACTGCTACAGGATTCGATGGAAGGTAAGTGTCAGCTACAGTTGTCAGCTACATGTGTTAGCTACAGCTGTCAGCTAGAACTGCTGCAGGATTCGATGGAAGGTAAGTGTCAGCTACAGTTGTCAGCTACATGTGTTAGCTACAGGTGTCAGCTACAACTGCTGCAGGATTCGATGGAAGGTAAGTGTCAGCTACATGTGTCAGCTACAACAGCCAAAACTGGTACACGATTTGATGGAAGGGAAGTGCTTGTTTCATGTTTGTGTAGGTGTAACGTATCGTTATGTCCTGTAACGTATCGTTATGTCCTGTAACGTATCGTTATGCCCTGTAATGTATCGTTATGTCCTGTAACGTATCGTTATGTCCTGTAACGTATCGTTATGTCCTGTAACGTATCGTTATGTCCTGTAACGTATCGTTATGTCCTGTACCGTAACGTATCGTTATGTCCTGTAACGTATCGTTATGTCCTGTAATGTATCGTTATGTCCTGTAACGTATCGTTATGTCCTGTCACGCTTGAGTCACGCTCGATGTGAGGGTCGATATCCGTCACAGTAAGATTGTGTAGGTTTGTGTAGGATTGCGGAGGATTGCGGAGGGGTGTGGGTAGTTTGGTGTGAGTGGGTGTGTGTGGGTGAGTGGGTGGGTGGGGGGTGATGCATAAATTACTGCAGGAGTTGATGCAAGGTAGGTTTTTTTTTTATGATTGGGTTGGCCTGCCCACTTCACACCCATGCTACTGTCTCCTTCCAGTTCATTGTTGTGTGCAGCAGACACATGGAACCGGCCCCAAACCCTCCCCCGGGGGGATGATAGCTCCCCCCTCCCTATTGGTGGTTGGCCCCAGTAAAAACATACAGGCTGGCCCCCTCAACCTCACGCCTCGTAACAAGGCGTACTATTTTTTTTTTTAATGTATTTATTTGTTTTTGTTTGCCTGCCCCACTTGCAAGTTGTTGGTTGGCCCCACTGCAAGCAAACTGGCTGCCCCCCCCACTCTCACGCCTCCTCATGGGGTTTATTATTTGTTTCTATATGTAGGTTTGCATGCGTGGGTGTGGGTGGGTGTGTGGGGTGTGTGTGGGGGGGGGTCCATAAGCTTTGGTGTGTAGCCTGATGTAGACCCGCCTACCCCCAACCCCCAACCTGCCCCCCGCCCTCCACACACCAGGCCCCACACACCAGGCCCCACACACCACACCCTCCTCCCCACACACCACATCCCACACACCCCTCTCCACACACCACACCCCCTCCCCACACTCCACACCACACACTCCACAACAGACACACCCTCCCCACACTCCACACCCTGCATCCCACACCCCATCCCCACACTCCCTCCCCACACTCCATGCTACACACACCACACACCCCTCCCCACACTCTTCACACCACACCACACATCCCACTCCCACCCTGCCCCCCTCCTCCCTCCCCACACCCCACGCTGCACACCACACACCACGCACTCCACAACCCACACACCCCGCCCCCCTCTCCCCCCACCCCCTTCCCACACTCTTCACCCCACACACACACCTCACACCCCCTCCTGACAGCCCGCCCCCCTCCCCCTCCCCACACTCTTTAACCCCCCCCCCCCCACCCCACACCACACACACACCTCCTCCCCTCCAACCCTCCCCTTCCCCCTCTCAACACTCTTCAGCCCCCCCCCCACACCCCTCCCCCCCCTCCACACACTGACACACCCACGCCCCACGCCCCACACAAAACCCCACGTCCCACGCCCCATGCAGCAACCACGCCCCACGCCCCACACACCCCGCGCCCCACGCCCCACGCCCCACGCCCTATGCAGCAACTGCACCCCGCACCCCACGCCCCACACACCCACGCCCCACGCCCTATGCAGCACCCACGCCCCACGCCCCACACACCCACACACCCACGCCCCGCGCCCTCCCCTCCACACACCCACGCCCTATGCAGCAAACTAAACCGATGCAGCTGGTGATACGGATCTTGACGGCGTGCTATTTTCCTTCTCTTCACCTCTAACCAGCACAGTAATTACGGAATTTATTTTAGCGCTAACCTCCTCCCCCCCCCCCCCCCCCCCCCTAACCCTAACCCTAACCCTACAGCAAACCAAGCCGATTTAGCTGGTGCCACGGATCTTGAAGGTCTGACCAGCGTCAGTGAGAAGGGGAACAACCAGGAAGCCAAACCCTCCACATAACACACTACACACTACACACCACACCCAAACCCTCCCCCCCTCCCCCTCCCCACACTCTTCACCCCCCCACACCCTCCCCACATCCCGCACCCCACACCCTATGCAGCAAACCAAACCGATGGAACTGGTGATACAGATCTCGAAGGTCTGACCAGCGTCAGTGAGGAGGGGAACAACCAAGAAGCCAGACCCTCCACAAACCACAACCCACAACCCACACACCCGCCCCCCTCCCCACACCCCGCACCCCATGCCCTATGCAGCAAACCAAACCGATGTAACTGGTGATACGGATCTTGAAGGCCTGACCAGCGTGAGTGAGGAGGGGAACAACCGAGAAGGCAGACCCCCCACCCCTGGGTCAGAGTTAGAACAGCTAAGAAGCCGGCTAGATGCTGAGCGCCAAGCACACATCCGCTGCAAGCAAGAGAAGGCTCTGCTAGAGGTGAGTGTGTGCGTGTGTGCTTGTGTGTGAGTGTTTATGTGTGTGTGTGTGTGCTTGTGTGTGAGTTTTTATGTGTGTGTGTGTGTGTGCTAGAGATGTGTGTTAGTGTTTTGTGCATGTGCGTTTTTGTGTGTGTGTGTGTGTGTGTGTTCGCCAAGCACACATCCGCTGCAAGCAAGAGAAAGCTCTGCTAGAGGTGAGTGTGTGTGTGTGCGTGTTTTGTGTGTGTGTGTGTGGTTTTGTGAGTGTGATTTTATATGTGTGTGTGATGTTTTACATGTGTGTGTGTGTGTGAGCGCCAAGCCCACATTCGCCGCAAGCAAAAGAAGGCTTTGCTATAGGTGTGTGTGCATTTGTGTGGTTTTGTGTGTATTTGTGTGTGTGTTTGTGTGAGTGCTATGTGTGTGTGTGTGTTTTGTGTGTGTGAGTGTTTTGTGTGTGTGTGTGTTTGTGTGAGTGTTTTGTGTGTGTGTGTGTTTTGTGTGTGTGAGTGTTTTGTGTGGACTCAAATTCCAACTCCAACTCCAACCCCAACTGAAAACCCAACTCCAACCCCAACCCCAACTGAAAACCCAACTCCCAACCCAACCCCAACCCATCCAAACCCCAACCTCACACCACACCACATCCCAACCAACACAACAAATTTGCCATGCCGTACCCCACCCCACCCGACCCCAACCTCACCCCAACTCCAACCCCAACCCCAACCCATCCGAACCTCACCCCAACCCCAACCCCACAACCCACCCCAACCCTAACCCATCCAAACTCCACCCCAATCCCATCTAACCCCCACACCACACCACTCCCAAAGCAACACAACAAAATGACCCTACCCGTGTGCGCCTGCGTGGCCTTGGGATGGGGTGGGGTTGGTTGGGTTTTGGACCACACCACACCACACCACATCCCACCCCCATCCCAACACCATCCCAACACCACACCACATCCCAAGCAACACAACACATTTACCATACCCAGGTGCGCCTTCGTGGCCTTGGGGTGGGGTGGGGTTTGTTGGGTTTCGGACCGCACCACACAACATTCCAACGCCACTCCAACCCCATCCCAACCCCAAACCTCACCACATCTCAACGGACACAAGAAATCGACCATTCCCATTCAATCCAATCCAATATAATATAATCCAATGGAATCCAATTGACCACACCAAACTACTCCACACCAAACCACACCAAACCAGATCCCAAGCAACACAACAAATTGACCATCCAAACCCCACCCCTACCCCAACCCCAACCCCAACCCCAACCCCAACCCCAACCCCAACCCCAACCCCAACCCCAACCCCAACCCCAACCCCAACCCCAACCCCAACCCCAACCCATCCGAACTCCACCCCAATCCCATCCAACCCCCACACAACACCACACTCCAATCAACACAACACAATGACCCTACCCAGGTGCGTCTGCGTGGCCTTGGGGTGGGGTGGGGTTTTTTGAGTTTCGGACCGCACCACACAACATTCCAACGCCACTCCAATCAACACAACACAATGACCCTACCCAGGTGCGTCTGCGTGGCCTTGTTCGCCACCTTCTAGAAAAGAGAGCATCCTTAGCGGCAGCCGCTGAGGCTGTGGCAAATGTGTCTAAGAGGGGGTCCCTAGCCTCAGCTGCAGAGGCTGAAGTAAATGTGTCAAAAAGGGCGTCCCTAGCTGGCCTACAAGAGGCTGAATCAAACGTTTCTAAGAGGGCATCCATAGCCTCGGCTTCAGAGGATGAAGCAAATGTTTCCAAGAGGGCATCCCTAGCCACGGCTGCAGAGGCTGAATCAAACATGTCTAAGAGGACATCCCTTGCCTCGGCTGCAGAGGCTGAAGTTAACATGTCTAAGAGGTCATCCCTAGCAGGCCAGCAAGAGGCTGAAGCAAACGTGGCTAAGAGGACGTCCATAGCCTCGGCTGCAGAGGCTGAAGCACACGCGTCAAAGAGGGTGTCCCTAGCTGGCCAACAAGAGGGCCAGGAGCACAAAGATGGGTCTGATGGAGCTACTGAAGAAGGGGCGTTGGCACCGGCGCTAGCTACTCATGGGTCTGCCTCCTCCGACCAGGTGAGTAACACACCCACACCACACCACACCACTCATTGGGGTGCAACTTGCACCTCCCCCCCCCCCCCCCCCCCCCCCCCCCCCCCCCCCCCCCATAAGCAACCCCAAAGGCTCCTTCGGGCTGCTCCTAGCAGCTTTTTTTGCCCCCGTTACTTACTTGCTTACTGTTTGGGGTGCAACTAGCAGTTTTTTGTGCCCCCATAAGAAACCCCATAAGGCATCTTAGGGCTGCTCCTAGCAGCTTTTTGTGCCCCCATAAGAAACCCCAAAAGGCTCTAACAGAGCATCCCTAAAACACAAAATTGCGCAACAGTCCAAGCTCAGGCGCAGCAGCAGTCTGCGAAAGTAAAACCCACAGTAACCTTCCCTAGTGCAAGCAAACGGGAAGAGGTCCCTTAAATCTCACGCACCATTGCAAGGTGTAACAATTTCCAATTTTCAACTTTGGTGTCACAGCAGGAGCTTCCCAGTCCAAGTCAAGTGTTGCTGCGCCCAATGCCAGAGCCCCCCTCAGCGCCCCCTCTCCAAGCGCCTCCCACTGCCTGTAGACCCTTGCTTCTTGTTGATTTTCCTCCCACTGCCACAGACGTGGCTGCTATGTCTGATTTTCAAATTCAAATGTTGGTGCCACCGCAGGAGCTTCCCACTCCAAGTGAAGGGTTGCTGCACCCAATGCCAGAGCCCCCCTCAAAACCCTCCAACCACTCCAACCACTCCAACCACTCCAACCACTCAACCCTCAAAACCCTCCAACCACTCCCCCTCCACCACCAAAACCCTCCCAACCCTCCAACCAACTCCACCCTCAAAACCCTCCAACCACTCCAACCACTCAAAACCCTCCACTGCCACTCCAAGTCGAACGTTGCTGCACCCAATGCCAGAGCCCCCTAACAATTTCCAGCTCCCAATTTCCAATTTCTAAATTTGGTGCCACCGCAGGAGCTTTCCACTCTAAGTCCAGCGTTGCTACAGCCAATGCCCGAGCCCCCCTCGGCCGTCCCCCTCCAAGAGCCTCCAACTGCCACTAGACTCTCGCTTCTTGTGGATTTTTCTCCCACTGCCACAGACGTGGCTGCTCTAGACTTGGGTGATGCCCTGGTTGGTGCGGGGGGTGGTGGGGCCGAGGAGGAGGAGGATGACGATTACGGTTCTGATAGTGGAGTGGAAGCCCTTATTCTTGCCATGCGGGTGAGTTTTTATTCATTTATTATTATTATAAATATTATTATTATTATTTTTATAAATATTATAATAAGTATCCTGCTGAGTATTATTATGATTATGATTGTGATTATTACTATTACTATTATTATTACCGCTCTTATAGTGGTGTATTCATTTATCATTATTATAAATATTATTATTATCATTATTATTATTATTATTATTATTATTATTATTATCATCATTACAGCTCTTATATTGGTGTGTAAGCCCTTCACCTTGCCACGGGGGTGAGTTCTTGGCAGCGCCCCCTCTTCAAGGGGGCGGGAGCCCCCAGGGTTACCCATTTGTCCGTCCGACCGACTGACCGACCGACTGACCGAGTAAAGCCTGACACGTCAACCAACGGTCTTGTAACTATCTCGCTTCCGTCGCCACCTGTTGCTCCATCGCGATCACTCTCCACCTACATTTTCATTTTACATTTACAAAGCCAAGCTGCCTCGCAGCCTATTTGGCTACCCTAGGCTGTAACATTCGGCTACCCTAGGCTGTAACATTCGGCTACCCTAGGCTGTAACATTTGGCTACCCTAGGCTGTAACATTCGGCTACCCTAGGCTGTAACATTCGGCTACCCTAGGCTGTAACATTCGGCTACCCTAGGCTGTAACATTCGGCTACCCTAGGTTGTAACATTCGGCTACCCTAGGCTGTTACATTCAGCTACCCTAGGCTGTAACATTCGGCTACCCTAGGCTGTAACATTCGGCTACCCTAGGCTGTAACATTCGGCTACCCTAGGCTGTAATATTTACGCTTGGTAGTCTTGGTGTGGCGCATCCTTTAGATCGGACGTGCAATATTGCAAATGCAATCAGGTATTTAGATCGCGCATGCAAAACTGCATATGCAACCAGTGACCTACACTGTACATGCAATACTGCATGTGCAACCAGTAATTGTTGGCGGAACCCCCTCTTCAAGGGGGTGGGAGCCCCCAGTGTTACCTCGTTGTCCGTCTGTGCGACCGGCGACTGTCAGACGGAAAAATTGAAGCCTGACACGTCAGCCAACGGTCTAGTAACTAACTCGCTTCCGTTGCCACCTGCACCTGTCACCCTGTCGCTCCGTCGCGAACACTCTTCGCCATTTTTTAGCGTTGCATGCGACGCTGCATACAACGCTGTATTTCTCACACAGTAGTGGGAGAAATGGAGTATTCAGACGCGCGCCGCAGAATTCTGAAAGCTGCCTTCAAATTTTCAAATACCCGTAAACCCCGGGCAGAACCAGGAGTGACCACCGCCGGTGAATTCAACCAGTGACCTGATCTGCACGGTATTTAACCGAAGCACAGCAACAGAGAACCACTAAATTTTTAGTGCTCTAAGCTGCCAAAGCTCTCGATCTCGACCAGCATTGCATGTGCAACGTGTATAAAAAAATGGAGAATGGAAAATAAAATGAAAAAATGAAAGAAAGAAAAAAGTGTTTTGTTCGAGTTTACATTTCTGGTAATACTTTTGTTACTGCCGAAGACGGCGTGCAGCCAAATTGCTGGCTGAAGCTATGTTACCGAGTTCAAGTTCAAGTTGCATTGCATGTGCAACCAGTGATTTGCTTTGCAACTGTGAAAGCAAAACCCGCAGTATCTTGCCTGCAGTCTTTTTTAAAATCTGAAAGCAGGTTGTTTTTAGCTTTATGGTTTTAGGCCTCCTCCAGGGTCAGCGTTTTAGTTTGTGTTATAGCTTTTTAGGGCCATTTAGGGCTACAACAACAAAAACTCTTTTGTTTACATTTTATTGCGAGAATTTTGCCAAAACAGGGTCAAAACTAGCGATCGCTATTTATAGCGGGGAAAAAAGCCCTGCTTGCCTTAGTGCAAGCGCAGGGGAGGGTTCCTTCGAACTCATGCCCTGAGGCAAGGCGTACAAATTGTCATTTGTTTGCTTTGACTGTGGTGTGGATGCTGGTGTAAACGGTTTCCTTCATTAATGAATGAATGAATAACCTCTTACTGTTTGCTTCATTCATGAATTAATGAATTACCTCTTACTGTTTGCTTATCTGATTATGAATTACCTCTTTAATGTTTGCGTCATTCATGGAATTAATGAATTACCTCTTACTGTTTTCTTCATTCATGAATTAATGAATTACCTCTTAGTTGCTTCATTCCTGGAATTAATAATGAATTACCTCTACTGTTTGCTTCCTTCATGATTATGATTACTCTTACTGTTGCTTCATTCTGATTAATGAATTACCTCTTACTGTTTTGCTTCCATTTTCACGAATTAATGAATTACCCTCTTACTGTTGCTTCAATTCATGAATTAATGACTTACCTCTGCTGTGTCCCTTCTATGCATGAATTAATGAATTACCTCTTACTGTTTGCTTCATTCATGAATTAATGAATTACTCTTACTGTTTGCTTCATTCATGAATTAATGAATTACCTCTTACTGTTTGCTTCATTCATGAATTAATGAATTACCTCTTACTGTTTGCTTCATTCACGAATTAATGAATTACCTCTTACTGTTTGCTTCATTCATGAATAATAATACCTCTTGCTTGTACCTTCATCTTCATTCAGAATTAATGAATTACCTCTTACTGTTGGCTTCATTCATTATTACTGATTACCCTCACTGTTTGCTCATTCATGAATTAATGAATTCCTCTTTACTGTTTGCTTCATTCATGAATTAATGAATTACCTCTTACTGTTTGCTTCATTCATGAATTAATGAATTACCTCTTACTGTTTGCTTCATTCATGAATTAATGAATTACCTCTTACTGTTTGCTTCATTCATGAATTAATGAATTACCTCTTACTGTTTGCTTCATTCATGTATTAATGAATTACCTCTTACTGTTTGCTTCATTCATGAATTAATATGAATTACCTCTTACTGTTTGCTTCATTCATGAATTAATGAATTACCTCTTACTGTTTGCTTCATTCATAAATTAATGAATTACCTCTTGCTGTTACCTTCATTCATGAATTAATGAATTACCTCTTACTATTCAGACGGTTGACTCAGATTCCTTACAGTTGCTTTTCATATTTCCAATACATATAATTTACCCTTAAGGGTTGAGGAAATAAGCACACATGCAGGCTTCATCATTGTCAGTATTTATATTGCCAAAGTTGGGGGCCTGCTTGCTGGACATTGTGTCACTGCCCGAGAGGTCCAGCGATCTTTCAGATGGGGCCCCCATTGGTACAAGTGCTAGTAGACATATTTAAGGTGTATGCTGGGCCTTGTAAAGATTTAGCTTCGTGTGTGATATTTCCCTTAATTAGGGGGTATATCACGACACTGGCTGGCTTTACTGGTCTTATCAGCTTTTACCATTAAATAAAGTCAACTGCACTATCTAGCTTGTAAGTCCAGACTGTTCAGGGCTGTCTTTGTGCTACTACCATATGCAAGAGTCACTGCAATTTCACACACACGTGCCCTCAGGATATAAAAATCAGTCCCACGAAGTAAAGGAAAGGAGTGTAAAGGGGGACTAAGTGATGGGGTATCAAGAGGAAGAAAGAGGGGGGGAAAGCTAGGCTCAGAGGCTGGAGGCAAAGTTCAACTTGAACGAGAGGTCTGGGATCAGATATGCCTTAATGGCATCTGATTTCCACCTACCTTGAGTTCTAATAGTCTCTAGATCTGCCCCATTAGCCCAAGCTGCTACTACACCTCCCCGTCTGAGGCTGTGCAAGGCAAAGCTAGCTGGATCTATGTCCAGTTTGGGGTGAGAGTGTGCAATAGCAGTGAGAAAAGACTTCAGTCTATAGGACAAAGCCTGACCTGAAAGAAGGGGGGACTACACTGACAAAAGTAGAGCAATAAGCTCACTCCTCCTAAGGAGGTCAAAGAAACCCATTACTAGCCAAGCTGCATCTTTAGTAAACACGTCCTCCATGTGGGGCAGCAGGGTTTTCAGCTTCCTCATGGTCTCCAGACACACAAACATGAGGGACTTACAACACTGCCCTCTTTGCCACATGCAACTCCCTTAGGCCCTGGAACACCCTAAAGGCCTTAGAGATCTGTCCCGCAACACTGGAAACCAGAGTGCTAAGGGTCCAGTCCCTTGGGCCTGTGCCAATCAGCTAGTGCTGACATGGTTGTAATGGTGGCCGGTTGGTCATGACCTCCTGCCCAACCCATGACCAGTTTTAACTAGCATCAAAGGCACTTGTTCCTTGGGGCCAGGAGGGAGTGCATTCTGCTCAGTAAGCAAGTAACTTCAGCCATGCACTTGGTGTCGCTTAAGATCACTTGCATAAGTGTCTTGTGAGCTTCCGTACAGCCAAGGTAGAGCCCAACAACATCCCTAACTCCCTGGCCCTTGTTGGCCTTGGAAGCTAGTGATGTGGAGAGACACTCTTATAGTGTGCAGGCTGAGCACTTGAATGTACCACAGGACATGGCATTCCTGCCCAAGCTGATGCACTGGGGGTGGCTGTGCTGGCTGCAGCTGGTGCACCTAAGCATCCTTCCCTTGGTGCCTTGGTAGATGGTACATCCTATGGGGGGGTGGGAGGAAGATATGAAAGGGGTAAGCTTCTGGGCAGGTCTGATCACCAGCAAAGTGTGTCAGTGGGTGATGCCACCCAAGCATTTAGGAGATCCACAGTTTTTCCTAATGCCGATAATGGGATGTTATCATCCCTGATGCGTGTTATCCTGGAACCCCCCTTATACACAGCTGAAACAGCTTGGACCTTATCAATGCAGCACAAGACTGACGTTCCTGCCAGTCTATGTGCCCAGTGCTGCAAGCAAATCATGCAAGCTTCGAGTTCCAGGACACCTATTGTGCACATGTACCCCTACCGACTCATGCCACTCCAGCTCCAGAGCCTTGTCCCAGACTCCAGGTCACTTAGTGTGCCCTTGTTAGATTTATTTAAAGTGCAGGCTGGACTATGTAACGTTTTAGCTCTTGTGTGTGATATTTCCCTTAATTAGGGGGTATATCACACCATTGGCTGGCCGTACTGGTCATATCAGCTATGTTACCATTTAAATATCTGTGGGATTTAAGCCTGTGCCTTGTAAGTGGTATGGTAGGTGGTGACAGGGTATAGGGCATCAAACAAGAGTTGGATAGTGCAGGTATCCCCAAGGGTGTGACCTTGGGGGAAGAGCTATCCATCTACCTATTTTTTACCTGTCACAGGGTTGTTTCAGGGGTGGTGAGTGATCAAGGTAACTTGCTCATACAACCATTACCCCAGTGAAGGAAGGTCTACTAGAAACCTAGGACAAGGGACACCTAATTCATCTGCCCAGTACTGTCATCTCTCTATATTCAGCTTGGTTCCAGTTGAGTTGAGCCACTTTTCCCTGTCTTCCAAGTCATGGGGTTGGAACATCTCAACCATCAGTCTCCCACAAAGGGTTGTGATTTGAATGCAGCTATGAATGTTGAGTGGGTACTGTAGGAAGACAATTCTAGCAAAAGCTGAACGACGCAAACTTCAAGGCGAACAGGGCTGCTGTGCAAAGGCACTGGGCAAAAAAGGAAGGCAAAGAAGGAGAACGCGATGGTCGACTACGAGTCGCGGAGCAGAAGGGGAGAGGGAAGGAACTCAATACTCTCACCTTTCTTCTCGATCTGGCTGGGAGGGAATCTAGCGGCATAGGCGCTAGAGGATTGGAGGTCTTGGGGCATCAGGAGCTATAGGATAGGTCGATAAATGCAACTCCCGTTGCCCACTCATCTTGCGATGGGTTGGATTACGGTGTAGCTTTTCAGAGCGAGCCTTGATCGGAGGCCCGTGCGCCTCTTCGATCGTTTTGCGGGACCTGCGGGATGGGATCTCGACGCTGCGGGATGGGATCTCAACTCGAAAAGTTGGTTAAGATCAAGGCTTAGCAACTTGGGGCACAAGAATTTAGTGCCCCCAGTGACTGTGCACTTGATTAAATACCGGGCAGGACAGTACTGCTGTGAAAACACTGGCGTTGGTTACTCCTGGTTTTGCCCGGGGGTTTTACGGGTATTTGAAATATGAAGGCGTCCTGCGGAATCTTACGTCGCGCGTCCGAATACTCCATTTCACCCACTACTGTGTGGGAAATGAGGCCGTTTCCTTCATTAATAAATTAATGAATAACCTCTTACTGTTACCTTCATTAATAAATTAATGAATAACCTCTTACTGTTACCTTCATTAATGAATTAATGAATAACCTCTTACTGTTACCTTCATTAATGAATTAATGAATAACCTCTTACTGTACCTTCATTAATGAATTAATGATAACCTCTTACTGTTACCTTCATTAATGAATTAATGAATAACCTCTTACTGTTACTTCATTAATGAATAATGAATAACCTCTTACTGTTACCTTCATTAATGAATTAATGAATAACCTCTTACTGTACCTTCATTAATGAATTAATGAATAACCTCTTACTGTTACCCTTCATTAATGAATTAATGAATAACCTCTTACTGTACCTTCATTAATGAATTAACTGAAGAACCTCTTACCTGTTACCTTCATTAATGAATTAATGAATTACCTCTTACTGTTACCTTCATTCATAAATTAATTAGTTTTATTAATTCATAATGGGAATTTTACTTAATTAATTAATTGGTGGGAATCAGGAATTTAAAATGTCGTGCTGCCAATAAGGTAAATATAGTGGAAGTTTTAGCATCTGAAACTATGTACTTCCACTATACTTATTAGTATTATGGTATATTATGTAGTATTATGTAGTATTATGTAGTATTATGTAGTATTAGCATCTGAAACTCTGTACTTGACAAATGTACTTGCGTATCCCAACATCCTGCACCCTTCACCACCCACCTTCCGTAACCCCCACCACACTGCACCCTTCACGACCCCAACATCCTGCACCCTTCACCACCCACCTTCCGTAACCCCCACCACAATGCACCCTTCACGACCCCAACATCCTGCACCCTTCACCACCCACCCTCCGTAACCCCCACCACACTGCACCCTTCACGACCCCAACATCCTGCACCCTTCACCACCCACCTTCCGTTTCCCCCACCACACTGCACCCTTCACAACCCCAACATCCTGCACCCTTCACCACCCACCTTCCGTTTCCCCCACCACCACTGCACCCTTCACGACCCCAACATCCTGCACCCTTCACCACCCACCTTCCGTTTCCCCCCACCACACTGCACCCTTCACGACCCCACACCTGCACCTTCAACCACCCACCTCCGTTCCCCCCCACATTGCACCCTTCCACCACCTCACCTTCCTGCACCTGCCTTGCACTGTTTGGGCAGGGCTCAGAGACGAAAACACTGCACACAACCCATACAGTTCCGCATTTTCCATTTCCCCCACCACACTGCACCACACCACACCTCACCACACCACTACACGACACAACACACAACACTAATCACCACAACTCACCACTATCCACCACAACTCACCACAACTTACCACAACTTACCACAACACAACACAGCACAAAACAAAACAACACAACACAACACAACACAACGCAACATAAAACAACACAGCACAACACAACACAACCCGCCATCCTGCACCCTTTACCAGCCCACCATCCTACGCAGGAGGACATGATGATTGACGTCCAGAGCTTTGAAGACCTCTCCTTAGGCATCGATCCAATACACACGCAGCTGGTCGCAGTGAGAGGGGCTCAGGACCTGGTGGGCCGCTGAGGGGGCCCAGCGCGTACTGCTAATAGTAATGTGTATAATCCTCGTTCTACCAGCCAGCAGTTCTTTGGACGACGACAATGACAACAAGGATTTGGAGATGCAGGTAACCACAGACCCAAAGGACACAGACACAGACACACAGACACAGACACAGACAGACACACAGACACACAGAAACAGACACCACACCACAGGCTCACAGACATAGACACGCAGGCCAATTCCCAGACCCACACCCACACACAAAGACACAGAAACACAGACCTTGACACAGACACACACACACAGACACAGGCACACAGACACAGACATGCAGGCAAACAGACACACAGACACAACCACACAGAAACACAGACATTGACACAGACACACACACACAAACACACAGACACAGAGACATAGGCAAACAAACACACAGACGCACATGCAAACAAACACAGACACAGACCCAAAACCAAAGATACAGGCACACAGACACACAGACAAACAAACACACAGACACAGACAGGGGCCAGGTGACTGCTGATAGTAATGAATACCATCCCCATTCTCCTAGCGGCAGTTCATTGGACGACAACAATGACAACAAGGATTTGGAGATTCAGGTGCACACAGATATACAGACATACAGGCACATAGACACAGACAGACAGAAACACAGACACACAGACATTGACACAGACATAGACACACAGACAAACAGACACAGACACACAGACACAAACAGACACAAACACAGACACACAGACATTGACACAGACACAAACATACAGATACAAACACAGAAGCACAGACACTGGCACAGGCACAGATAGAAACATACATACATCACGAATGTGTATCATGCATATGTATATGTGTCATGTATCACATACATACACCATGCATATGTATATGTGTCATATATCACATACATACACCATGCATATGTATACGTGTCATATATCACATACATACATCATGCATATGTATATGTATCATTTCCTTTGGTCAACATCATATGATATGCCGGTCCCTAATCACGATGCAGGTGTTGTTGGCAGATAGGGATTCACACAAACACACACACACACACATATGCACACACATATACACACACATATATTTGCATTCATGCATATGCACATGTATCTCATGTATTTCATGTATCACATGATGCAGGTGTTGTTGGCAGATAGGGACACACACACATATGCACTCACAAAAACACACACGTACACACATATACTTCCACCCATTCATATTAACATGTCATGTATTTCATGTATCTTCTGTATGCTGCAGGTCGTGTTGGCAGATAGGGACACACACAAACACACAAACAAACAGACACAAACATGCACATATTTCCATCCATTCATATGCATTCCATCCATATATTTGCATCCATTCATATGCACATGTTATTTGTCTCATGTATTTCATGTCTCACATGATGTAGGTGTTGTTGGCAGATTGGGGCACACACAAACACACATACAAACACGCACAAACATGCACATATTTCCATCCATTCATATGCACATGTTATGTGTCTCATGTATTTCATGTGTCCCATGTATTACATGTATCTTCTGTATGTTGCTGGTGTTGTCAACAGATAGGGACACACACAAACACACACATATATTTCCATCCATTCATATGCCATGCCATCATATTTCCATATATTCATATGCATTACATCAAGTAGTGATTTGCATAGCCATTCATATGGAACGCAGTTATGTGTATCATGTATTTCATGTCCTCAACCTGATGCCGGGTGGTTGGCAGATAGGGCACAAACAAACACACATACAAATCATGCCACAAAAATTGCACACGTAGGGGCGCACATCCGACTATGTCGAGAGGAACATGTGGGAGGTGGGGTGCGGGAGTGTGTATGGTGTCAGGGGGCGCGGTAAGTAAAGGGCGTCGGACGGGAGGGGGCTAGGGGGTGGGGTGGAACAGGGAGGACCCACACACAACCACAACACAGAGATGGCCATGCCCATTCAATATGCCATGCACCAATCCATATATGTCCATCATTCATATGCATTCCATCCCAGATATTTGCATCAATTCATTACGGCTTCATCAATAATATTTGCATACATTCATATGGTAACCCCACATGTTATTTGTCTCCTTATTTCAGTACTACATGGTGCTCAGGTGTTGTTGGCAGAAGAATAGGATAAACACAAAACAACACCAACAAACACGCCACAAAACATGCACATATTTCGATTCATTCATATGCAATTGTTGTTATTGTCTCATGATATTTCATGTGTCCCCAGTATATTTACATGTATCGTTCTGTACTGTTGTGGTGTTGTTAGCCAGATAGGGACTACACACAAACACACACACATACTTTCCATCCATTCCTGGCCACCTTGTGAGTTGCTTGCAAGTAGTCTCTGCCTGTCTCACCTGATGGGCTAGGGACACACACAAACCCATACAACACGCACAAACATGCACATATTTCCATCCATTCATATGCACATGTTATTTGTCTCATGTATTTCATGTCTCACATGATGCAGGTGTTGTTGGCAGATAGGGGCACACACAAACACACATACAAACACGCACAAACATGCACATATTTCCATCCATTCATATGCACATGTTATTGGTCTCATGATTCATGTCTCAACATGATGCAGGTGTGTGTTTTGTTGTTTGTGCAGCTAGGGGCACACAAAACACAAATACAAATACGCACAAAAATGCAACCATATTCCATCCATTCTATGCATGTTATGTGTCTCATGTATTTCATGTGTCTCGTGTATTACATGTATCTTCTGTATGTTGCTGCTTTTGTTAACAGATAGGGACACACACAAACACACACATATATTTCCATCCATTCATATGCATTTCCATCCAGATATTTTCCATCCAGTCTATGCATTCCATTTATTATATTTGCATCCATTTCATATGCATTCCATCATATAGTTGCATCCCTCAATGCACAGGTTATTTGTCTAATGTATTTCATGTTCACATGAGGAAGGGCCGGGTTGTTGGCAGATGGGCACACAACAAACCCCCTACAAAACACGCAAAAACATGAACATATTTCCATCCTACATATGCACATGTTATGTGTCTCATGTATTTCGTGTGTCTCGTGTAGGACATGATCTTCTGTATGTGCTGGGTGTTAACAGATAGGACCACACACAAACACACAACATCTATTTCCATCCATTCAGATGCATGCCATCCATTTATTTCATCCATTCATATGCATTCATCCATATATTTGCAATACATTCATATGCAACCACCAATATTTGCACCATTTCATATGCAAAAAAAACCTAAAATTTTTTTTTTTTTTGGGGTGATTTGTCTATGTATTCATGTCTCACTGTTGTTTGCCAGTGTTTGTGGCAGATAGGGGACACACAAAACACACATACAAAACACGCACAACATGCACTATTTCCCATCAATTCATATGCAAGTTATGTGTATCATGTAACTTCATGTGTTCTCGTTATTACCATGTATCTTCTGTATGTTGCTGGTGTTGTTAACAGATAGGGACACACACAAACACACACATATATTTCCATCCATTCATATGCATTCCATCCATATATTTCCATCCATTCATATGCATTCCATCCATATATTTGCATCCATTCATATGCATTCCATCCATATATTTGCATCCATTCATATGCACATGTTATTTGTCTCATGTATTTCATGTCTCACATGATGCAGGTGTTGTTGGCAGATAGGGGCACACACAAACACACATACAAACACGCACAAACATGCACATATTTCCATCCATTCATATGCACATGTTATGTGTCTCATGTATTTCATGTGTCTCGTGTATTACATGTATCTTCTGTATGTTGCTGGTGTTGTTAACAGATAGGGACACACACAAACACACACATATATTTCCATCCATTCATATGCATTCCATCCATTATTTCCATCCTTCATATGCATTTCCATCCATTATATTTGCATACCATCATATGCATTACTCCATATATTTGCATCCATTAATAGCACATGTTTTATTTGTCTCATGATATTTCATGCCTCACAGATTGCAGGTTGTTGTTGGAGATAGGGGACTACACAACACCCAATACAACCACGCACAAAACAGGCACATATTCCTCCCTCATAGCACATGTATTTGTCCTCAGGGCTTTCATGTCTCCTCCATGATGCGGGTGTGTTGGGCCAGATAGGGGCATACACAAAAAAACATACAAAACGCACAAACAGCAACGATTTGCATCCATTCATATGCACAGTTAGTTGTCTATGTTTTAGTTCTCACATGATTGAAGGTGTTGTCGGCAGATAGGGGCACACACAAACACACATAAAAACACGGCTACAAACATGCACATATTCCATCAATTCATAGCCACATGTTATTGCTCATGTCTTCATGTCTCACATGATGCAGGTGTTGTTGGCAGGATAGGGGCACACCACCAACAAACACATACAACACACGCACAACAGGCACATATGGCATCCATTCATAGCTACATGTTTTGCTCATGTCTTTATGTCTCAAACATGATGCAGGTGTTTGTTTGGCAGATGGGGGCAACCACAACACACATACAAACATGCACAAACATGCACATATTTTCCATCATTCATTGACTTGTATGGTCTATGTATTTCACGTGTCTCGTGTATACATGATTTTCTGTAGTTGCTGGTGTTGTTAACAGATAGGGAACATACACCAAACCACACATATATTTCCATCCCATTCATATGCATTCACATACATATATTTCAATACATTCATAGGCATTCCACCCGATATATTATTTGATCAAATTCATATGTATTACCATCCATAATTTGGTTCCATTCATATGGCAAGGTTATTTGTCTCAGTATTTCATTCTCACATGATTGCAGGTGTTTTTCAGATAAGGGCACACACAAAAAACCATACAAAACACGCACCAAAACATGAAGATTTCCATCCATTCATATGCACATGTTATTTGTCTCATGTATTTCATGTCTCACATGATGCGGGGTTGGCAGTAGGGGGGGCACACACAAAAACACATACAAAACGCACAAACATGCACATATTTGAATTCCATTTCATATGCACCTGTTAGGTGTCTCCTGTATTCATGTCTCACATGATGCAGGTGTTGGTGGCAGATAGGGCCAACACAACCAACAAATACAAAAACACGCACAAACATGCACATATTCCATCATTCCTAGCACTGTTATTCCTGTCTCATGTCTTTCATGTCTCACATGAGGCAGGTTTGGTTGGCAGCAGATAGGGGCACACACAAAACAACCCTAAAACACGCACAAACCTGTAATATTTGCATTCCATTCATACGCCACATGTTCTTGTTCTCATGTTTTATGTCTCACAGGATGAGGTGTTGTTGGCAGATAGGGGCACCACCCAAAACACACATACAAAATGCACAAACATGCACATTTTCCCATCCATTCAGTTATGAACCATGTATGTTGTCGCATGTATTTGCATGTGTCTCGTGCTTACATGTTCTCTGTATGTGCTGGTGTTGTTAACCAGATAGGACACACACAAACAACAATATATTTCCATCCATTCATATGGCATTCCATCCAATATTTCCATCCCTTATATGCATTCCATTCCATATATTTGCATCAATTACTAGGAATTCATCCATATATTTGATCATTCCTATGCACATGTTATTTGTCTCAGTATTCATTGTCTGAACATGATGCAGTGTTGTTTGCAGATAGGGGAACACCACAAACACACATTACACACACCGCACTAAACATGACGTATTTCCATCCATTCATATATACATGTTATGTGTCTATGTATTCATGTGTGTTTTTTTGTCTCCGTGTATTACGCGTATCTTCTGTATGTTGCTGTGTTGGTAAACAAGATAGGACACACACAAACACACACATATATTTCCATCCATTTACATTTGCATAGACCATATATTTCAATCCTTCATATGCATGCCATCCAATATTGCATCCATGAATATTGCATCCACTATATTTGCATCCATCATATGCACATGTTAGTTGTATCATGTATCATGTTTACAGTGATGCAGGTGTGTTCGGCAGATGAGGGCACACCACAAACCCACCCATAACAACCACGCACAAACATTGCACATATTTCCTCCATTCATTATATAAATGTTATGTGTCTCATGTACTTATGTGTTGTGTATTACAGATCTTCGTATGTGTCGGGGCTTGTCACCAGATAGGGAACACACAAAACCACAAAACATATATTTCCATCCATCAAGGCATCCTTCATTATTCCATCTATCAATGCATTCATCCATATATTTGCATCCATTCATATGCACATGTTATTTGTCTCATGTCTTTCATGTCTCACATGATGCAGGTGTTGTTGGCAGATAGGGGCACACACAAACACACATACAAACACGCACAAACATGCACATATTTGCATCCATTCATATGCACATGTTATTTGTCTCATGTCTTTCATGTCTCACATGATGCAGGTGTTTGTTGAGAAGGGGCACACACAAACACACATCCTACACGCCAAAACTGCACATATTTCCAGTCCATTATATGCAACATGTTCTTTTGTCTCATGTCTGTCAGTCTCACATGATGCAGGTGGGTTTGCAGATAGGGGCACCACAACACACATTACAAACACGCACAAACTGACATATGGCATCCATTCATATGCACATGGTTATCTTGTCTCATGTATTGTAATGTCTCACATGCTGCAGGTGTGGTGTTGCAGAAATAGGGGGGGCACACACAAGCCACAATACAACCGCACAAATATTGCACATATTCCATCCATCAAGATGCACATGTTATGTGTCTCATTAGTTCATGGGTGTATATTCGATATTCGTATGTTGCTGGTGTTGTTAAAGATAGGGCACACACAACCACACAATTATATTTCCATCCATTCATATGCAATTCGATCCATATATTTACCTCCTTACTATGCATTCCTCCATATATGCATCCATCATAGCATTCAATCATATATTTGCATCATCATATGAAATGTATTGGTCTCTGTATTCATGCTCACATGATGCAGGTGTGGTGGCAGAGAGGGCACACACAAAACACATACAAAAACACGCACAAACAGGACATATTCCATCCATTCTGAGCACATGTTACGTGTCTCATGCATTTCATGTTGTCTCTGGTATACGGTATCTTCTTATGTTGCTGGTGTGGTAACAGATAGGGGACAACAAAACACACACATATATTTCCATTCCATTCATATGCATTCCATTCAGATATTCATCCCATTCATAGGCATTCCCTCCATATATTGCATCCCTTCTATGCTTCATCCATATATTGATCCATCATACTGCACATGTTATTTGTCTCATGATTTAATGTCTCACCTGATGCAGGTGTTGTTGGCGATAGGGGCAACCACAAGCACAATACAAACACGCACAACCAGCAACATATTCCATCCATCCTATGCACAGTGTAGGTCTCATGTATTATGGTCTCGGGTATACATGTATCTTCTGTATGTTGATGGTGTTGTAACAGATAGGACACACACAAACACACATACATATATTTCCATCCATATCATCTGCATTCTTCGATCCATATATTTCCATCCATTCATATGCTTTATCCATCCATATTTTTGCATCCATTTCATCGGCCATTCCATCCATATATTATATTGCATCCTTCATATGCCATGTTATTTGCCCTCATGTATTTCATGGTCTCACTGATGCAGTGTTTTTGGCGATAGGGGCACACACAAACACACATACAAACACGCACAAACATGCACATATTTCCATCCATTATATAACAGTTTATGATGGTGTCTCATGTACTTCGTGTGTCTCGTGTATTAACATGTATCTTCCTGTATGTTGGCTGGTGTTGTTAAACCAGATAGGGACACACCAAACACACACCTATATTTCCATCCATTCTTATGCATTCGATCCAATATTTTCCATGCCATTCAATTGCATTCCATCCATATATTTGGCATCCATTCATAGCATTTCCATCCATATATTTGCACCATTTCATATGCACATGTTATTGTCTCATGTAGTTTCATGTCTCACATGATGCAGTTTGTTGCAGATCGGGCACCACAACACACATACAAAAGAACGCACAAAATTGACACCTATTTCCATCCATTCATATATACCATTATGGTCTCATGTACTTCATGTGGCTCGTGTATTACATGTATCTTCTGTAAATGTTTGCTGGTGGTTGTTAACATATAGGGACACCACCAACACCACACATAATTTCTCCATTCATTGCATTCGACATATTTTCCATTCCATTCTATGCTTCCAGCCATATATTTTGCATCCATTCATATGCAATCCATCCATATATTTGCATCCATTCATATGCCATTTTATTTGGCTCAGGTATTTCATGTCCTCCACATGACAGGTTTGTTGGCAATAGGGCACACACAGCACACATACAAACCACGCACAAACATCACATATTTCCATCCATTCCTATGCACATGTTATGGTGGTCTCGTATTTTCCTGTGTCCGTGTATACATGTAATCTCTGTAGTTGCTGGTGTTGTTTAACAGATAGGGCCCCACAAACACACACATACATTTCCATCCATTCATATGCATTCCATCCAATATATTTCCATCCATTCATATGCATTCCATCCATATATTTGCATCCATTCATATGCATTCCATCCATATATTTGCATCCATTCATATGCACATGTTATTTGTCTCATGTATTTCATGTCTCACATGATGCAGGTGTTGTTGGCAGATAGGGGCACACACAAACACACATACAAACACGCACAAACATGCACATATTTCCATCCATTCATATATCATGTTATGTGTCTCATGTACTTTCATGTGTCTCGTGTATTACATGTATCTTCTGTATGTTGCTGGTGTTGTTAACAGATAGGGACACACACAAACACACACATATATTTCCATCCATTCATATGCATTCCATTCATATATTTCCATCTATTCATATGCATTCCATCCATATATTTGCATCCATTCATATGCACATGTTATTTGTCTCATGTCTTTCATGTCTCACATGATGCAGGTGTTGTTGGCAGATAGGGGCACACACAAGCACACATACAAACACGCACAAACGATGCACATATTTGCATCCATTCATATGCACATGTTATTTGTCTCATGTATTTCATGTCTCACATGATGCAGGTGTTGTTTGAAGATAGGGGCACACACAAACACACATACAAACACGCACAAACATGCACATATTTCCATCCATTCATATGCACATGTTATTTGTCTCATGTATTTCATGTCTCACATGATGCAGGTGTTGTTGGCAGATAGGGGCACACACAAACACACATACAAACACGCACAAACATGCACATATTTGCCTCCATTATATGCACATGTTATTTTGTCTCATGTATTCATGTCTCACATGATGCGGTGATGCTGTTTGGCAGATGGGGCACACACAGCACACATACAAACAAAACATCAAAGCACAAACTGCACACTATTTTCCATCCATTCATATGGCAAATTTTTATTTGTCCCATTATTTACATTGTCCCGTTATTACATGTATCTTCTGTATGTTTCTGTGTTTTAACGATAGGGACACACACACACACCATATATTTCCATCCATTCATATGGCAATCGTATCCCTATATTTCCATCCATTCATATGCATTCCATCCATATTTGGCTCCATCATATGCAAATTCCATCCATATATTTGCATCCATTCATATGCACTGTTATATTGTCTCTGTATTGTTCATGTCTCACATGATCAGTTGTTTGTCAGATAGGGGCACACACAAACACACATACAAACACGCACAAACATGCACATATTTCCATCCATTCATATGCACATGTTATGTGTCTCATGTATTTCATGTGTCTCGTGTATTACATGTATCTTCTGTATGTTGCTGGTGTTGTTAACAGATAGGGACACACACAAACACACACATATATTTCCATCCATTCATATGCATTCCGATCCATATATTTCCATCCATTCATATGCATTCCATCCATATATTTGCATCCATTCATATGCATTCCATCCATATATTTGCATCCATTCATATGCACATGTTATTTGTCTCATGTATTTCATGTCTCACATGATGCAGGTGTTGTTGGCAGATAGGGGCACACACAAACACACATACAAACACGCACAAACATGCACATATTTCCATCCATTCATATATACATGTTATGTGTCTCATGTACTTCATGTGTCTCGTGTATTACATGTATCTTCTGTATGTTGCTGGTGTTGTCAACAGATAGGGACACACACAAACACACACATATATTTCCATCCATTCATATGCATTCCATTCATATATTTCCATCTATTCATATGCATTCCATCCATATATTTGCATCCATTCATATGCACATGTTATTTGTCTCATGTCTTTCATGTCTCACATGATGCAGGTGTTGTTGGCAGATAGGGGCACACACAAACACACATACAAACACGCACAAACATGCACATATTTGCATCCATTCATATGCACATGTTATTTGTCTCATGTATTTCATGTCTCACATGATGCAGGTGTTGTTTGAAGATAGGGGCACACACAAACACACATACAAACACGCACAAACATGCACATATTTCCATCCATTCATATGCACATGTTATTTGTCTCATGTCTTTCATGTCTCACATGATGCAGGTGTTGTTGGCAGATAGGGGCACACACAAACACACATACAAACACGCACAAACATGCACATATTTGCATCCATTCATATGCACATGTTATTTGTCTCATGTATTTCATGTCTCACATGATGCAGGTGTTGTTGGCAGATAGGGGCACACACAAGCACACATACAAACACGCACAAACATGCACATATTTCCATCCATTCATATGCACATGTTATGTGTCTCATGTATTTCATGTGTCTCGTGTATTACATGTATCTTCTGTATGTTGCTGGTGTTGTTAACAGATAGGGACACACACAAACACACACATATATTTCCATCCATTCATATGCATTCCATCCATATATTTCCATCCATTCATATGCATTCCATCCATATATTTGCATCCATTCATATGCATTCCATCCATATATTTGCATCCATTCATATGCACATGTTATTGTCTCATGTATTTCAGTCTCACATGATGCAGGTGTTGTTGCAGATAGGGGCACACACAAACACACATACAAAACACGCACAAACATGCACATATTTCCATCCATTCATATGCACTGGTTTGGTTCCCCTCATGTATTTCATGTGTCCTCGTGTATACATGTATCATTCTCATGTATGTTCTGGTGTTGTTACAGATTATGGGACACACACAAACACACACATAATTTGGCATCCGTCATTGCATTCGATCCATATATTTCCTCCATTTCATATGCATTTCCCATCCAATTTTGCATCCATTCATATGCATTCCATCCATATATTTGCATAATCCATCTCCATATGCAATGTTATTTGTCGCAGTATTTCATGTTCTCACATGAGCAGGTGTTGTGGCAGATAGGGGCACACACAAAAAAAAAGCACACATACAAACACGCACAAAATGCACATATTTCCATCCGTCCATATCACATGTTATGTGTCTCATGTATTGCATGTTGTCCTCGTGTATTACATGTAAGCTTCTGTATGTTCTGTTTGTTAACAGATAGGGACACAACACAAAACCACACATATATTTCCATCCCTTCAGATGCATTCGATCCTATATTTCCATCCATTCATAGTCATTTTCCATCCGAAAATGACAGGTGGTAGGTATGGGGGGGGGGGGGGACAGACATGGCACACACAAACACACATACAAACACGCACAAACATGCACATATTTCCATCCATTCATATGCACATGTTATGTGTCTCATGTATTTCATGTGTCTCGTGTATTACATGGATCTCTTTATTTTGCGGGTGTTGGTTTTTAACCGATGGGACACACACAAACACACACATATATTTCCATCCATTCATATGCATTCCATCCATATATTTCCATCCATTCATATGCATTCCATCCATATATTTGCATCCATTCATATGCATTCCATCCATATATTTGCATCCATTCATATGCCATGTTTATTTTGTCCTCATGTATTACATGTCTCAAAGCATGTCTGACCAGGTGTGTTGAAGATAGGGCACACACAAACACACATACAAACACGCACAAACATGCACATATTTCCATCCATTCATATGCACATGTTATTTGTCTCATGTATTTCATGTCTCACATGATGCAGGTGTTGTTGGCAGATAGGGCCCAACACCACCAATCATAACAACCCACAAACTGCACATATTTGCATCCATGTCCTTTGCACTTTTATTTGTCTCATGTATTTCATGTCTCACATGATGCAGGTGTTGTTGGCAGATAGGGGCACACACAAACACACATACAAACACGCACAAACATGCACATATTTGCATCCATTCATATGCACATGTTATTTGTCTCATGTATTTCATGTCTCACATGATGCAGGTGTTGTTGGCAGATAGGGGCACACACAAACACACATACAAACATGCACAAACATGCACACATTTCCATCCATTCATATGCACATGTTATGTGTCTCATGTATTTCATGTGTCTCGTGTATTACATGTATCTTCTGTATGTTGCTGGTGTTGTTAACAGATATGACACCACAACACACACTATATTTTCCATTCCATATCATATGCTTCATCCCATATATGTTCCATCCATACGCTATGCATTCCATCCATATTTGCATCCATTCATATGCATTCCCACCAATATGTGGCATCCATTCATATGCACTGTTTTATTTGTCTCATGTAATTTCATGCTCACATGATGCAGGTGTTGTTGGCAATATGGGCACCACAAACACACATCAACACGCCAACAGCAGCATATTTCCATCCATTCATGCACTGTTAGTGTCTCCATGTATTTCTGTGTCTCTGTCTTACATGTATCTTCTTCTGGTTTGCTGGTGTTTGTTAACAGATGGACACACACAAACACACCCGATATTCATCTTCCAATCCCATTATATGCATTCATCCCTATATTTCCATCCTTCATATGCATTCCACCTCCCATATTTTGCATCCTTTCATATTTCATTCCATCCATATATTTAGCTCCCTTCTTACTGCACCTTTTTATTTGGTCTCATTTATTTCATGTCTCACATGATGCAGTGTTGGTTGGCAGCAACCCGGAAAAACCAGAAAAGATAGGGGCACACCAAACACCATACAAACGCACGAACAGGCACATATTTCCATCCTTCCATATGCACTTTTATGTGTCTCATGTATTTTTCATGTGTCTCGTGTGTACGTATCTGCTGTATGTCTGCTTTTGTTGTTTAACAAGATAGGGACATCACCCAAACACACCCTATGCTTTCCATCCATTCATATGCATTCCATCATATATTTCCCTCCATTCAGATATGCATCCTCATTCCATACTATTATAAGCATCCATCATTATTCCATTCCATCCATATAAGGCTTCATCCATGCAATGCAGCTGTTATGTTGTTACTCATTAGTCGTCCATGTTCTCACAGCAGGCTAGGTGGTGTGTAATTGGGGCGACACCAGTAGGGCATACACACCAAACACAACAGACAAACAACGCACAAACAGGCACAGGTTCCGAGCCCTGTCAGAGGCACAGGTCGATGGTGTCCTCAGGTATTGCATGGGGCGCGTGGCTTACCTGGACTCGGTGCGCGTATGTCCCGTGGTTGGAACAGAGAGGGACACCCCACATAACACACACAGTCTATAGCTGCCATCTAGTCATAGTCGGCCACTCCCATATTTGCCATCCGTTCATATGCATTCCATCCATATATTTGCATCCATCCATATGCATTCCATCCATATATTTGCATCCATTCATATGCACATGTTATTTGTCTCATGTATTTCATGTCTCACATGATGCAGGTGTTGTTGGCAGATAGGGGCACACACAAACACACCATCACACACTCACCAACATCACAACTTTCCATCCAGTCATATGCCACATTTTATGTGTCTCATGTATTTCCATGTGTCTCGGGTATGACATGTATCTTCTTGTGTGCTTTTGTTGTGTTCACAATATGACCCCCAAACCCACACATATATTCCATCCATTCATATGCATTCCATCCATATATTTCCATCCATTCATATGCATTCCATCCATATATTTGCATCCATATATGCATTTACCATATATATGCATCCATGTCATCTGCACATGGTATTTTCTCATGTATTTCATTTCTCACGTGATGCCGGTGTTGTTGGCAATAGGTGCACACACAAACACACATACAAACACGCACAAACATGCACATATTTCCATCCATTCATATGCACATGTTATGTGTCTTCAGTATTTCATGTGTCTCGTGTATTACATGTATCTTCTGTATGTTGCTGGTGTTGGTTTAGCATATAGGCGACACCCACAAACACGCACTATATGGCCATCCATTCATATGCATTCCATCCATATATTTCCATTCATTCATATGCATTCCATCCATATATTTGCATCCATTCATATGCATTCCATCCATATATTTGCATCCCTTCATATGCACCATGTTATTTGTCTCATGTATTTTCATGTCTCACAATGATGCGGGTTGTGTGGTCCATAGTGGGCACCCACTGACACACATACAAACACGCACCAAACTGCACATATTTCCATCCTTCATAGCACATGTTGTATGTGTCTCCTCTGTATTTCAACTGTGTCTCGTGTATATACCATTAAGCTGCTGTATGTTGCTGGTGTTGTTAACAGATAGGGACACACACAAACACACACATATATTTCCATCTATTCATATGTCTTTCCACCATAGATTCCATCCGTTTCAATATGCCATTCATCCATATATTTTGCATCCATTCATATGTTCCATCCATATAATTTGCCATCCATTCATAGGGCAGCATTTTTTCATTTTGTCTCATGTATTTCATGTCTCACATGATCTCATGATCAGTGTTTGCGCAGCTAGGGCACACCAAACCAACACATACAAACACCACAAACAATGCACATATTTCCATCCATGCATATCACATGTTATGTGTCTCATGTAGTTTATTGTCATTCGGTATTAACATTTATCTTCTGTGTGTTGCTTTTTGTGTAACAATAGGGACACACCAAGCACACACATAGTATATTCAAAAGAACATCCATTCATATGCATTCCATCCATATATTTCCCTCCATTCATATGCATCTCCATCAATATTTGATCCATTTATATCATTCCATCCTATATTTTGCATCCAATTTCATCTTCACATGTTATTTGTCTCATGGATTTTCCTGTCTCACATGTGCAACGTGTTTTGGCTATAGGGGCCCACACAACACACAGTACAAACCCACAAAACACATCACATATTTCCACCATCATATGCACATTTTATGTGTTCTCATGTAGTTCATGTGTCTCGTGTATATACTGTATCTTCTGTATGTTGCTCGGGTGTTGTTCACAGAGAGGGACACACACAAACACACACATATATTTCCATCCATTCATATGCATTCCATCCATATATTTCCATTCATTCATAGGCTTTCCATCAATATATTTGCATCCATTCATCTGCATTCCATCCATATAAGTTTGGCATCCATTCATATGCAACATGTGTATTATGTCTCATGTAAGTTTCATGTCCTCACCTGATGCAGGTGGTTGTTGCAGATAGGAGCACACACAAACACACATACACCACGCAACAAACATTCACAATTTCCATCCAGTTCATATGTCACCGGTTCTGTGGCTCATGTATTTAATGTGTCTCGTGTATTTACGGAATGTCATCGTCTGTATGTTTGCTTTTTGTTTTGTTACATATTGGGACACACACAAACATCACACATATATTTTTCCCATCTCATCTATGCATTCCATCCAGATATTTTCCATCCATTCTTCTGCATTCCATCCATAATATTTGCATCCATTCATAATCATTCATCCATATATTTGCATCCTTCTATGGGCACATGTTATTTGTCTCATTATTTCATGTCTCACAGTGATGGCTGTGTGTTCTTTGGCAGATAATGCCACACACCACACCTACCAACACGCACAAACTGCACATATTTTCCATCCATTCTATGCACATGTTATGTTGTCTCATGTAATTTCATGTGTCTCGTGTGTTACATGTTATCTTCTGTATGTTCTTTTGTTGTTACAGATAGGAGCACACACAACACACCATATATTTTCCATCCATTACATATGGCATATCCATCCATATGTTTCCATCCATCTCTTATGCATTCCACCATAGATTTGCATCCGATTCATATGCATCCCTCCACTATATTTGGCATCCATTCATATGACAATGTTAGTTGTCGCATGTAGTTCATGTCTCCACTGATGCAGTTTTGTTGGCAAGATAGGGGCCACACCCAAACCACATACAAACGCGGCACAAACATGCACATTTCTCCATCATTCTATTGCACATGTTTGTGTCTCTTGTATTTCATGTGTCGCGTGTATTACGTGTACTTCTGTGGTGCTTTTGTTTGTTAACAGCGAGGGACACACACAAACACACACATGTAGTTTTCCCATCCATTCATGCATTCCATCCATATATTCATCCATTCCTATGCATTCCATCCATATATCATCCATCTTATATGCATTCCCATCTATATATTTGCATCCTCATCTGCCCATGTTAATTTTGTCCTCATGTATTTCATTTCTCACATGATGCAGGTGTTGTTGGCAGAGGGGGCAGAACACACAAACACCATCAAACAGCACACCATGGCTCACATAATTTCTTTTCCCATCCATTCATATCCATGTTATGTGGCTCATGTATTCAGTGTCTCGTGTATTAACATGTTTATCTTTTCTGTATGTTATGCTGTGTTGTTGTTGACAGATAGGGAACACACACAAACACACACATACTTCTTCCAATCCATTCATATGCATTCCATCCACTATCTTTCCATATGCATCCCTCCATATATTTGCATCCATTTATAGCATTCGCATCATATTGCATCCATTCATCTGCACATGTTTTGTCTCATGTTCCTTCTAGCACTGCTCTGTTATAATTGTATGCTCATCGTATTATATCAATGGTCCGCGTCATAGTCAAGCTAATAGAGATGGCGAGTGTGGTTGTCGATATTGCATATGGGGTAGAATCACACTGACAAGGACACCCATAAAAACTGCGTCACAAACCCAATAGGCACTAGGTCCCAGCTCATTCCATATGCACAAAGCGCTTAGGATCATAACTGCAGTTTTGTCATGGGGTGCTCTTGTAGGTAACCATGTACCTCAGTCTGTGGGTGTGGCTTTTGTTGGTACAATTAGGGCCCCACCCACGCAGCACAACACACACATATTAGGTCCTGCATCCATTCAATTGGCATTCCCATACAGAAGTAGTTTGTCCTCCATATGCCATAATGGCCGATGTCGTCGCATGCGCACGGTGTGTCAGATGTTTTGCATTCGAGTTGTTTATGCGGGTCCAGGTTCCCGAGATGTGGGCATCCATGCGTCTGCACTATGGTTTTAGTGTGTTCGCATTGGAGTTCATTTCCAACATGATGCCGGTGTTGTGGGTCAGATAGGGTGTGCCGCACAGCTAACAGCACATACAACACGCGACGAACGCGAGGCCGTATTTGCCATCCATTCAGTGATAGCGTGCATGGCGTGTGGATTATTGTCTATGCGGTAGTGATGCTTGTGTCGCTGTGGGAATGTGGCTGTGACTCTGTAGTGTTGGCTGGGGTGTGTGTGTAACAGATAGGGATGCCAAACGCCGGCATATAGGTTCCAGTCCATTCAATGCATTCCATCCATATATTTCCATTCGTTCATATGCATTCCTCCATATATTTGCATCCTGGTCTATGCAGTCCTCCATATATTTGCATCCGTTCATATGCACAGGTATTTGTCTCATGTAGTTCATGTCTCACATGATAGCAGGGGTTGGTGTTGGCAATAGGGGTCCGCGAGCGACGAAACGACGCATACAAACCGCACAAACATGCACATATTTGCCAGTCGCATGGGTCATATGACATGTTATGGTCTCATGTAGGTCTTGTCCCCTCGTGTAGTACAGTATCTTCGTATGTGTGGTGTTGTTAACAGAGAGGGACACACACAAACACACACTATTTTCCTCCATTGCATATTCATTCCATCCATAGATTTTCCATTCATTCATATTTGCATTCCATCCTTATTTTGCATCCCATTCAATTGATGCAGTCGCTCCGAAGAGTGTGATCCATTCATATGGCACATTGAATTTGTCGCATGTGATTGCTGTCTCACCTGATCAGTGTTGTTGGAGATAGGGGCAGCACACAACACACATACAAACCCACAACAGGCACTATTTCCATCCATTCAGATGCACAATGTTGTAGTGTGGTCGGTCATGTTTTCAGTGTGTCTCGTGTATTACATGTATCTTCTGTATGTTGCTGGTGTTTTGACAGAAGGGGAACACACACAACACACACAGATATTGCCAGGCCATTCATTGCTTCCATCCTATATTGTCCATCCATGTCGATATGCAAGTACCGTGCCATAATTGTCAATCACTTCATATGCATTCCCATCCATATATTTGCAATCCATGTCATTGCCAGTTATTTGGTCTCATGTATTTAGTCTTCACGTTGCGGGTGTGGTTGGCAGAGTAGGGGACACACAAACACACATACAAACACGCAGCAAACTGCACATTAGTTCCATCCAT
>JACBWV010000821.1:887667-924536 GCA_013435795.1 Chlamydomonas sp. ICE-L
ACCTCTTACTGTTTGCTTCATTCATGAATAATGATTAGCCTCTTACTGTTTGCGTTCCTTCACGATTAATGATTACCGCTTACGTTTGCTTCCCATTCAGAATTAATGAATTACCTCTTACCGTTTGCTTCATTCATGAATTAATGAATTACCTCTTACTGTTTGCTTCATTCATGAATTAATGAATTACCTCTTACTGTTTGCTTCATTCATGAATTAATGAATTACCTCTTACTGTTTGCTTCATTCATGAATTAATGAATTACCTCTTACTGTTTGCTTCATTCATGAATAATGATTACCTCTACTGGTTTGCTTTCATTCATGAATTAAATGACTTACCTCTTTTACGTGTTTTGCTTCATTCATGAATTAATGAATTACCTCTTACTGTTTGCTTCATTCATGAATTAATGAATTACCTCTTACTGTTTGCTTCATTCATGAATTAATGAATTACCTCTTACTGTTTGCTTCATTCATGAATTAATGAATTACCTCTTACTGTTTGCTTCATTCATGAATTAATGAATTACCTCTTGCTGTTACCTTCATTCATGAATTAATGAATTACCTCTTACTATTCAACTTGACTCGATTCCTTACCATTTTGCTTTTCATATTTCCAAACATATAATTTACCCTTAAGGGTTGAGGAAATAAGCACACATGCAGGCTTCATCATTGTCAGTATTTATATTGCCAAAGTTGGGGGCCTGCTTGCTGGACATTGTGTCACTGCCCGCCTGTCCAGCGATCTTTCAGATGGGGCCCCCATTGGTACAGTGCTATGACATATTTAAGGTGTATGCTGGGCCTTGTAAGCTTTTAGCTTCGTGTTGCGATATTTCCCCTTAATTAGGGGGTATATCACACACTGCTGGCTTTAACTGGTTCTTATCATCTTTTACCATTAAATAAAGTCAACTGCACTATCTTAGCTTTGTAAGTCCAGACTGTTCAGGGCTGTCTTTGTGCTACTACCATTATGCCAAGAGTACTGCAATTTCACCACACGTGCCCTCAGGTATAAAACTCAGTCCACCACGAAGTAAGGAAAGAGTGTAAAGGGACTAAGTGATGGGGTATCAAGAGGAAGAAAGAGTGGGGGAAAGCAGGCTCAGAGTCCCCCCCCCCCCTTGGGGAAGGGCCAAAGTCAACTTGAACGAGAGGTCCGGGATCAGATATGCTTAATGGCTCTGTTCCCCTACCTTGATTTCCTAATATTCTCTAATCTCCCATTAGCCCAAGCTGCTCTACACCTCCCCGTCTGCGGCTGTGGCAAGGCAAAGCTAGCTGTATCTTGTCTTTGGGTGGAGAGTGTGCAATAGCATGAGAAAAGACTTCATTCTTAGGACAAAGCTGCCTGAAAGAATGGGGGACCTACACTGACAAAGTAGAGCAATAAGCCTCCCTCCTCCTAAGGAGGTCAAAGAAACCCATTACTAGCCAAGCTGCATCTTTAGTAAACACGTCCTCCATGTGGGGCAGCAGGGTTTTCAGCTTCCTCATGGTCTCCAGACACACAAACATGAGGGACTTACAACACTGCCCTCTTTGCCACATGCAACTCCCTTAGGCCCTGGAACACCCTAAAGGCCTTAGAGATCTGTCCGCAACACTGGAAACCAGAGTGCTAAGGGTCCAGTCCCTTGGGCCTGTGCCAATCAGCTAGTGCTGACATGGTGTAATGGTGGCCGGTTGGTCATGACCTCCTGGCCCAACCCATGACCAGTTTTAACTAGCATCAAAGGCACTTGTTCCTTGGGGCCAGGAGGGAGTGCATTCTGCTCAGTAAGCAAGTAACTTCAGCCATGCACTTGGTGTCGCTTAAGATCACTTGCATAAGTTGTCTTGTGAGCTTCCGTACAGCCAAGGTAGAGCCCAACAACATCCCTAACTCCCTGGCCCTTGTTGGCCTTGGAAGCTAGTGATGTGGAGAGACACTCTTATAGTGTGCAGGCTGAGCACTTGAATGTACACAGGACATGGCATTCCTGCCCAAAGCTGATGCACTGGGGGTGGCTGTGCTGGCTGCAGCTGGTGCACCTAAGCATCCTTCCCTTGGTGCCTTGGTAGATGGTACATCCTATGGGGGGGTGGGAGGAAGATATGAAAGGGGTAAGCTTCTGGGCAGGTCTGATCACCAGCAAAGTGTGTCAGTGGGTGATGCCACCCAAGCATTTAGGAGATCCACAGTTTTTCCTAATGCCGATAATGGGATGTTATCATCCCTGATGCGTGTTATCCTGGAACCCCCCTTATACACAGCTGAAACAGCTTGGACCTTATCAATGCAGCACAAGACTGACGTTCCTGCCAGTCTATGTGCCCAGTGCTGCAAGCAAATCATGCAAGCTTCGAGTTCCAGGACACCTATTGTGCACATGTACCCCTACCGACTCATGCCACTCCAGCTCCAGAGCCTTGTCCCAGACTCCAGGTCACTTAGTGTGCCCTTGTTAGATTTATTTAAAGTGCAGGCTGGACTATGTAACGTTTTAGCTCTTGTGTGTGATATTTCCTTAATTAGGGGGTATATCACACCATTGGCTGGCCGTACTGGTCATATCAGCTATGTTACCATTTAAATATCTGTGGGATTTAAGCCTGTGCCTTGTAAGTGGTATGGTAGGTGGTGACAGGGTATAGGGCATCAAACAAGAGTTGGATAGTGCAGGTATCCCCAAGGGTGTGACCTTGGGGGAAGAGCTATCCATCTACCTTATTTTTTACCTGTCACAGGGTTGTTTCAGGGGTGGTGAGTGATCAAAGGTAACTTGCTCATACAACCATTACCCCAGTGAAGGAAGGTCTACTAGAAACCTAGGACAAGGGACACCTAATTCATCTGCCCAGTACTGTCATCTCTCTATATTCAGCTTGGTTCCAGTTGAGTTGAGCCACTTTTCCCTGTCTTCCAAGTCATGGGTTGGAACATCTCAACCATCAGTCTCCCACAAAGGGTTGTGATTTGAATGCAGCTATGAATGTGAGTGGGTACTGTAGGAAGACAAATTCTAGCAAAAGCTGAACGACGCAAACTTCAAGGCGAACAGGGGCTGCTGTGCAAAGGCACTGGGCAAAAAAAGGAAGGCAAAGAAGGAGAACGCGATGGTCGACTACGAGTCGCGGAGCAGAAGGGGGAGAGGGAAGGAACTCAATACTCTCACCTTTCTTCTCGATCTGGCTGGGAGGGAATCTAGCGGCATAGGCGCTAGAGGATTGGAGGTCTTGGGGGCATCAGGAGCTATAGGATAGGTCGATAAATGCAACTCCCGTTGCCCACTCATCTTGCGATGGGTTGGGATTACGGTGTAGCTTTTCAGAGCGAGCCTTGATCGGAGGCCCGTGCGCCATCTTCGATCGTTTTGCGGGACCTGCGGGATGGGATCTCGACGCTGCGGGATGGGATCTCAACTCGAAAAGTTGGTTAAGATCAAGGCTTAGCAACTTGGGGCACCAAGAATTTAGTGCCCCCAGTGACTGTGCACTTGATTAAATACCGGGCAGGACAGTACTGCTGTGAAAACACTGGCGTTGGTTACTCCTGGTTTTGCCCGGGGGTTTACGGGTATTTGAAATATGAAGGCGTCCTGCGGAATCTTACGTCGCGCGTCCGAATACTCCATTTCACCCACTACTGTGTGGGAAATGAGGCGTTTCCTTCATTAATAAATTAATGAATAACCTCTTACTGTTACCTTCATTAATAAATTAATGAATAACCTCTTACTGTTACCTTCATTAATGAATTAATGAATAACCTCTTACTGTTACCTTCATTAATGAATTAATGAATAACCTCTTACTGTTACCTTCATTATAATTAATGAATAACCTCTTACTGTACCTTCATTAATGAATAATGAATAACCTCTTACTGTTACCTTCATTATGAATTAATGAATAACCTCTTACTGTTACCTTCATTAATGAATTAATGAATAACCTCTTACTGTTACCTTCATTAATGAATTAATGAATAACCTCTTACTGTTACCTTCATTAATGAATTAATGAATAACCTCTTACTGTTACCTTCATTAATGAATTAATGAATAACCTCTTACTGTTACCTTCATTAATGAATTAATGAATTACCTCTTACTGTTACCTTCATTCATAAATTAATTAGTTTTATTAATTCATAATGGGAATTTTACTTAATTAATTAATTGGTGGGAATCAGGAATTTAAAATGTCGTGCTGCAATAAGGTAAATATAGTGGAAGTTTTAGCATCTGAAACTCTGTACTTCCACTATACCTTATTATGTAGTATTATGTAGTATTATGTAGTATTATGTAGTATTATGTAGTATTATGTAGTATTAGCATCTGAAACTCTGTACTTGACAAATGTACTTGCGTATCCCAACATCCTGCACCCTTCACCACCCACCTTCCGTAAACAAAACAACCTCAACCCCCACACTGCACCCTTCACGACCCCAACATCCTGCAACCCTTCACCCCACCTTCCGTAACAGTCATTTCACACACCATACACTCCCCACCACAATGCCCCTTCACTACCCCACCATCCTTCACCTTCACACCCCCACCGTGCCATCCCCCAGCGAGCTCCTCACCCACTCAAACAGCAGTCACTACGACCTCCCGCACAAGCGCCCCAGCAGGGCCACACTCACTCCCACACCCACCGAGCCCCAACATCAACCCACCCCCCCAGCGCCAAGACGCCACCCCAACAGACACCCACACCCCAGCAACTCGCACCCAGAGCCACCACCATCCATCAAGCCGACCCACGACGCCAAACACCACACCGAGGCCCCCCCCAGACGGGGCGCGCCAACACACCTCCAACCAAGACCCACCCTCCGTAAACCCCCCACCACACTGCACCCTTACACGACCCGCAACAGTCACTGCACCCTTCAACCAACCCACCTCCGTGTTCCCCCACCACACTGCACCCTTCACAACCCCAACATCCTGCACCCTTCACCACCCACCTTCCGTTTCCCCCACCACACTGCACCCTTCACGACCCCAACATCCTGCACCCTTCACCACCCACCTTCCGTTTCCCCCCCACCACCCTTCCCCTTCACGACCCCAACTCCTGCCCCTTCCCAGACACCCGACATGCCCAAGTCAACCACCCCCTTCCTTTCGTTTCCCCCCCACCCTTGCACCTTCCACCACTCAACTTCCTGCACCCTGCCTTGGCACTGTTGGGCAGGGCTCAGGAGAAGAAAACAACTCACACAACCCATTACGCATTTTCCATTTCCCCCACCACACTGCACCACACCACACCTCACCACACCACTACACGACACAACACACAACACTAATCACCACAACTCACCACTATCCACCACAACTCACCACAACTTACCACAACTTACCACAACACAACACAGCACAAAACAAAACAACACAACACAACACAACACAACGCAACATAAAACAACACAGCACAACACAACACAACCCGCCATCCTGCACCCTTTACCAGCCCACCATCCTACGCAGGAGGACATGATGATTGACGTCCAGAGCTTTGAAGACCTCTCCTTAGGCATCGATCCAATACACACGCAGCTGGTCGGCAGTGAGGGAGGGGCTCAGGACCTGGCTGGGCCTGACGTGGGCCAGGCGACTGCTAATAGTAATGTGTATCATCCTCGTTCTCCCAGCAGCAGTTCTTTGGACGACGACAATGACAACAAGGATTTGGAGATTCAGGTAACCACAGACCCAAAGACACAGACACAGACACACAGACACAGACACAGACAGACACACAGACACACAGAAACAGACACACACACAGGCTCACAGACATAGACACGCAGGCAAACAGACACACACACACACAAAGACACAGAAACACAGACCTTGACACAGACACACACACACAGAACCCAGCACACAGACACGACATGCAGGCAACAGACCCCAGACACAACCACACAGAAACACAGACATTTGACACAGCACACACACACACAAACAAACACACTATACATAGGCACACAAACACCAGACGCACATCAAACCCCACAGACACAGCCCAACCCAATCATACATGCACATCATACACACAGACAAACAAACACACCGACACAGACATGGGCCGATAAGTTGACTGCTAAAAAAAATAAAAAGTAATGAATACCATCCCCATTCTCCTGCGGCATTCAATTGGACGAAACAATGACCACAAGGATTTGTAGATTCATTGCACACAGATATACAGACATACAGGCACATAGACACAGACAGACAGAAACACAGACACACAGACATTGACACAGACATAGACACACAGACAAACAGACACAGACACACAGACACAAACAGACACAAACACAGACACACAGACATTGACACAGACACAAACATACAGATACAAACACAGAAGCACAGACACTGGCACAGGCACAGATAGAAACATACATACATCACGAATTTGTAATCATCATATGTTATGGTCCATGTATCACATACATACACCATGCATATGTATATGTGTCATATATATACAATACTCCATGCATTGTATACGTGTCATATATCACATACCCATATGCATATGTATCTTATCATGTCCTTTGTCAACATCATATGATATCGTCCCTAATCACGATGCATGTGTTGTTGCAGATAGGGATTCACACAACACACACCCACACACATATTCACACCACAATTACACACACCGATATTTGCATTCATGCATATGCACATGTATCTCATGTATTTCATGTATCACATGATGCAGGTGTTGTTGGCAGATAGGGACACACACACATATGCACTCACAAAAACACACACGTACACACATATACTTCCACCCATTCATATTAACATGTCATGTATTTCATGTATCTTCTGTATGCTGCAGGTCGTGTTGGCAGATAGGGACACACACAAACACACAAACAAACAGACACAAACATGCACATATTTCCATCCATTCATATGCATTCCATCCATATATTTGCATCCATTCATATGCACATGTTATTTGTCTCATGTTTTCATGTCTCACATGATGTAGGTGTTGTTGGCAGATTGGGGCACACAAAACACACATAACAAACCGCACAAACATGCACATATTTCCATCATTCATATGCCATGTTTGTAGTACTTATCTTCTTATGTTCTGGTGTTGTTAACTATCGGACACCCAAACCATCAACACATATAGTTCCATACATTCATATTCATCCATCCATCAATTTCCATCCATCATATGCTTCAATCCATATATTGCTCCATTCATATTCATTCCATCCATATATTTGGCATCATTCATATGCACTGTTATTTGTCCTCATGTATTTCAATTCTCACATGAATGCAGGTGTGTTTGGCAATAGGGAGGGGCACACACAAACACAACATACAACAACGCACAACCAGGCACATATTGTCCATCCTTCATAATGCACATGTTATATGTCTCATGTATTTCAGTGTCTCGTGTATTCATGTATCTTCTTATGCTGCGGTGTTGTTACCAATAGGGACACACCCAAACACCCATTATTTCCAATCCTTTAGCATCCATCCATATATTTCCATCCATTCCTATGCATGTCCATCCATATAGTTGCATCCATTCATATGCATCCATCCATAAATTTGCATCCTTTCATTAAGCACATGTTATTTGTTCTCATGGATTCATGTCTCACATGATTCAGTGTTTGTTGGCAGATAGGCACACACAGACACCTTACAAACCGCACCACATGCACATATTTCCCTCTCTCATATCACATGTTATGTGTCTCATGTATTTCATGTGTCCTCGTGGTATTACTGTACGTCTGTATGTTTGCTGGTGTTGTTCACAGATAGGGACACCCACAAACACAGCACACTAAATATTTCCTCCAGTCATAATGCAAAAAGCCATCCATATTTCCATCCTTCATAGCTTCCTCCATATATTTGCATCCATTCATATCATCCCAGCCATAGTATTGCATCCATGCTACACAATGTTATTTGGTCTCATTTTTTTTCTCACTGATCACGGTGTTTGCAGAGAGGGACACTACAACACCTACAAACACCCCAACATGCACTATTTCCATCGATTCGATATGCACATGTTCTTTCTCATGTATTTCAGGTGTCTCGTGTGCTTACATGTAGCTATCTTCTGTATGTTGCTGGTGTTGTTAACAGATAGGGACACACACAAACACACACATATATTTCCATCTATTCATATGCATTCCATCCATATATTTCCATCCGTTCATATGCATTCCATCCATATATTTGCATCCATTCATATGCATTCCATCCATATATTTGCATCCATTCATATGCACATGTTATTTGTCTCATGTATTTCATGTCTCACATGAATCTCATGATGCAGGTGTTGTTGGCAGATAGGGGCACACACAAACACACATACAAACACGCACAAACATGCACATATTTCCATCCATTCATATGCACATGTTATGTGTCTCATGTATTTCATGTGTCTCGTGTATTACATGTATCTTCTGTGTGTTGCTTTTGTTGTTAACAGATAGGGACACACACAAACACACACATATATTTCCATCCATTCATATGCATTCCATCCATATATTTTCCCTCCATCATTGCATTCCTCCATATATTTGCCTCCTGTATAGCTTCCATCCAATATGTGCATCCATTCATCGGCAACATGTTAAATTTGTCTCATGTATTTCATGTCCACATGATGCATGTGGTTGTTGCAGATAAGGGGCACACACAAACACACCTACAACACGCACAAACATGCACCTATTCCATCCATTCCTATGCACATGTTATGTGTCTCATGTATTTCTGTGTCTCGTGTATTACATGTATCTTCTGTATGTTGCTGGTGTTGTTAACAGATAGGGACACACACAACACCACATATATTTCCATCCATTCATATTGCATTCCATCCATATCTTTCCATTCATTCATAGGCATTCCTCCATATATTTGCATCCATTCATATGCATTCCATCCATATATTGCATCCATTCATATGCACATGTTATTTGTCTCATGTATTTCATGTCTCACATGATGCAGGTGTTGTTGGTAGATAGGGGCACACACAACACACCATACAAAACACGCACAAACATGCACATATTTCCATCCATTCATAGTGCACATGTTATGTGTCTCATGTATTTCATGTGTCCCTCGTGTATTACATGTATCGTCTGTATGTTGCTGGTGTTGTTAACAGATAGGGACACACACAAACCACACATATATTTCCTCCATTCATAATGCATTCCATCCATATATGTCCATCCATTCATATGCATTCCAATCCATATATTTGCAATCCATTCATATGCATTCCATCCATATATTTGCATCTATTCATATGCACATTTTATTTGTCTCATGTAGTTCATGTCTCACATATGCAGGTGTTTGTTGGAAGATAGGGGCACACACAAACACACATACAAACACCGCACAAACATGGCACATATTTCCATTCAAATTCATATGCACATGTTAATTTGTCTCATGTATTTCATGTCTCACATGATGCAGGTGTTGTTGGCAGATAGGGGGGCACAACACAACAACACACAAACAAACACGCACAACATGCACATATTTGCATCCATTCATATGCACATTGTTATTTGTCTCATGTATTTCATGTCTCACATGATGCAGGTGTTGTTGGCAGATAGGGGGCACACACAACACACATACAACTCGCACAAACATGCACATATTTCCATCCCATTCATATGCACATGTTATTTTTCTCATGTCTTTCATGTCTCACATGATGCAGGTGTTGTTGGCAGATAGGGGCAACACACAACACACATACAACACGCACAAACATGCACATATTTGCATCCATTCATACGCACATGTTATTTGTCTCATGTATTTCATGTCTCACATGATGCAGGTGTTGTTTGGCAGATATGGGGCACACACAAACACACATACAAACATGCACAAACATGCACATATTTCCTCCATTCATATGCACATGTTATGTGTCTCATGTATTTCATGTGTCTCGTGTATTACATGTATCTTCTGTATGTTGCTGTGTTGTTTAACAGATAGGGACACACACAAACACACCACATATATTTCCATCCATTCATATGCAGTTCCATCCATATATTTCCATCCATTCATATGCATTCCATCCATATATTTGCATCCATTATATGCATTCCATCCAATATTTGCATCCATTCATATGGCACATGTTATTTGTCTCATGTATTCATGTCTCACATGATGCAGGTGTTGTTGGCAGATAGGGGCACACACAAACACACATACAAACACGCACAAACATGCACATATTTCCATCTATTCATATGCACATGTTATGTGTCTCATGTACTTCATGTGTCTCGTGTATTACATGTATCTTCTGTATGTTGCTGGTGTTGTTAACAGATAGGGACACACACAAACACACACATATATTTCCATCCGTTCATATGCATTCCATCCATATATTTGCATCCATTCATATGCATTCCATCCATATATTTGCATCCATTCATATGCATTCCATCCATATATTTGCATCCATTCATATGCACATGTTATTTGTCTCATGTATTTCATGTCTCACATGATGCAGGTGTTGTTGGCAGATAGGGGCACACACAAACACACATACAAACACGCACAAACATGCACATATTTCCATCCATTCATATGCACATGTTATGTGTCTCATGTATTTCATGTGTCTCGTGTATTACATGTATCTTCTGTATGTTGCTGGTGTTGTTAACAGATAGGGACACACACAAACACACACATATATTTCCATCCATTCATATGCATTCCATCCATATATTTCCATCCATTCATATGCATTCCATCCATATATTTGCATCCATTCATATGCATTCCATCCATATATTTGCATCCATTCATATGCACATGTTATTTGTCTCATGTATTTCATGTCTCACATGATGCAGGTGTTGTTGGCAGATAGGGGCACACACAAACACACATACAAACACGCACAAACATGCACATATTTCCATCCATTCATATGCACATGTTATGTGTCTCATGTATTTCATGTGTCTCGTGTATTACATGTATCTTCTGTATGTTGCTTTTGTTGTTAACAGATAGGGACACACACAAACACACACATATATTTCCATCCATTCATATGCATTCCATCCATATATTCCATCCCTTCATCAGCTTCATCCATATATTTGCAATCCATTTATATGCATTTCCATCCATAATTTGCATACCCTTTCATCTGCAACATGTTTTTGTCTCATGTATTCAGCTCACATGATGCAGGTGTTGTAGCAGATATGGTCACAACACAAACACACAACAAACAACCACAACGAGCACATATTTCCATCCATTTCATATGCACATGTTTTTTTCTCATGTATTTCATGTGTCCTCGTGTATTACAAGTATCTTCTGTATTTTGCTGGTGTTGTTACAGATCGGGACACACACTAAACACGACACAATATTTCCCATCCATTCATAGGCATTCCATCCATATATTTTTCCATCCCTTCATATGCCTTCCATACATATAGTTGCTGCCATTCATATGCATTCCATCCATATATTGCATTCCAGTTACATATGCACATTTATTTGTCTCAATGTTTTCATGTCTCACATGATGCGGTTTGTCTGGCAGATAGGGGCACACACAACCACACATACAAACAAACGCACAAACAGCACATATTTTCCAATCCATTCATGCACATTTAGGTGTCTCAGTATTTCATGTGTCTCGGTATTAACATTATCTTCTGGATTTTGCTGGTGTTGTTAACTATAGGGACACACACTAAAACACCCACATATATTTCCATCCATTCATATGCATTCCATCCATGATATTTTCCATCATTCATATGCATGCCAATCCTATATTTGGCAGATCCATTCATATTGCATTCCATCCAATTTTTGCAATCCATTCATAATGCAGGCATGTTTATTTGTCTCTTTATTTCATGTCCAAGTCTCACATGATGCAGGTGTTGTTGGAAGTAGGGCACAACACAAACACACATCAAACATACCACAACCATGCCACATATTTCCATCATTCATATGCACATTTATTTGCCATTATTAACCATGGCTAACATGATGCTGTGTTGTTGGCAATAGGGGCACACCCAACACACATACAAACACGCACACACATGACATTTCTGCATTATTCATAGGCACATGTTATGTGTCTCAGGTATTTATGTCCTCACTGAGCCGGTGTTGTTGGCAGATGTGGCACACACAAACACACATACAAACACGCATACAAACATGCACATTTTGTCCGTCTATATTCATATGCACAGTGTTCTGTGTTCTCATGTCTTTCATGTCCCACATGATGCAGGTGTTGTTGGCAGATAGGGGCAACACAAACACACATACAACCCGCACAAACATGCCCATTTTGGCATCCATTCATTGGCACCATGTTATTGTCTCATTATTTAGTCTCACTTGATGCAGGGTTGTTGGCAGATAGGGGCACACACAAACACACAAAAATTTAAACACACCATGCCACAAACATGCCCTATTTCCATCCATTCATTGCACTGTTATTGTCTCTGTATTTCAATGTGTCTTCGTGTATTATACATTTATCTCTTTATGTTGCTGGTGTTGTTAACAGATAGGGACACACACAACACACACATATATTCCATCCATCCTATTCTTCCATCCCTATCTTTGCATCCATTCTATGCATTCCATCCATAGATTTGCCATCCTTCATATGCATTCCATCCATATATTTGCATCCATTCATATGCACATGTTATTTGTCTCATGTATTTCATGTCTCACATGATGCAGGTGTTGTTGGCAGATAGGGGCACACACAAACACACATACAAACATGCACAAACATGCACATATTTCCATCTATTCATATGCACATGTTATGTGTCTCATGTACTTCATGTGTCTCGTGTATTACATGTATCTTCTGTATGTTGCTGGTGTTGTTAACAGATAGGGACACACACAAACACACACATATATTTCCATTTCCCTCCGTCATATGCTTCCTCCATATATTTGCATCCATCATATGCATTCACCTATATTTGCATCCATTCATATTCACATGTATTTTGTCTCATGAATTTCATGTCTCACTGATGCAGTGTTGGTGGTCAGATAGGGGCACACAACAAACACACATACAACAACGCACAAACAGGCACATATTTTCCATCCATGCATATCACATTTATTGTCTCATGTTTTCATGTGTCTCGGTAGTACATGTATCTTCTGTACTGTTGCTTTTTGTTTGTTACCAGATCGGACACACAACAACCACACATATATTTTTCCATCTCCATTCATATGCATTCCCATCCATATATTTCCATCCATTCAGGGGCAATTCCATCCCTAATGTTGCATCCATTCCATAGCATTCCAGCCATATATTTGCGTCCAGCATCGCACATTTTTTGTCTCATGTCTTTCACTGTCTCACTGACGTTGTTGTTGTCATAATTAGGGCACACACACACCCATACACACACGCACAAACCGCACAATTTTCCATCCTTCATATGCACTGTCAGTGGTCTCATGTCTTCATGTGTCTCGTGTATTACATGTATCTTCTGTATGTTGCTGGTGTTGTTAACAGATAGGGACACACACAAACACACACATATATTTCCATCTATTCATATGCATTCCACCCATATATTTCCATCCATTCATATGCATTCCATCCATATATTTGCATCCATTCATATGCTTCCATCCATATATTTGAAAAATCCATTCATATGCACATGTCTTTGTCTCATTATTTCAATGCTCACATGATGCGGTGTTGTTGGCAGATAGGGCACACACAACACAAAAAACACAGTACACACGCACAACTGCACGATTTTCCCATCCATTCATATGCACATTTTATGTTTCTCATGTTTCACATGTGTCTCGTGTATACCATTATCTTCGGTAATGTTGCTGGTTGTTGTAACAGATAGGGACACACACCAACGACACAACAATATTTTCCATTCATTCATAGCATCCATCCATATATTTCCATCCCATCTCTGCATTCCATCCATATAGTTGCATCCATTCATAGCATCCATCCATATATTGCATCCATTCATATGCACCGTTTATTTGTTCTCATGTTTTCATGTCTCACATGAGCGGTGTTGTTTGCAGATAGGGGCACACCAAACACTATACACACGCACAAACTGCACATATTTCCATCCATCATATGCACATGTGATTTTTCTCATGTATTTTCATGTATCACATGATGCAGGTGTTGTTGTCGATCGGTGCAACACACAAACACACATACACCACGCACAAACTGCACATATTTGCATCCATTCCTGCACATGTATTTTTTCTCGTGGTATTTCATGTCTCACATGAGCGGTGTTTGTTGGCAGATAGGGGCACAAACACAAACACACATCAAACCGCTCAAACTGCAGCATATTTCCATCCATTCATATGACCTTGTTATTGTCCTCATGTATTTCATGTTCGCGTGTATGACATTATCTCTGTATGTTGCTTTTTGTTGTTAACAGATAGGGACACACACAAACACCCTATTTTTCCATCCATTCATATGGCATTCCATCCTATATTCCCACATCCATTCTATCATTCCATCCATATATTGGCTCCATTCATATGCATTCCATCCAATATTTTGCATCCATTCATCTGCCATGTTAGTTTCTCATGTATTTCATTCCTCACATGATGCAGGTGGTTGTTTTGCAGATAGGGGCACACTCAAACACACATACAACCGCACAACATGCACTTATTTCCCATCCATTCATATTGCACATGTCATGTGTCTCACATTATTCTGTTGTCTCGTGTTGTACATGTATTTTCGTTGTTGCTGGTGTTTCGTTAACCGATAGGGACCCCACCAACCACAACATATATTTTCCTCTATTCATATGCATTTTCCCAGCCATATATTTCCATCCATTCATCTGCTTCCATCCATATATTTGCACCATTCATATGCATTCATCATCCATATATTTGCATCCATTCATATCACTGTTTATTTGTCTCATGTATTTCATGTCTGCACATATGCAGGTGTTTTTTGTTTGGCAGATAGGGCACACACAAACACACATACAAAAACCGCACAAACATGCCAACATATTTCATCCATTCATATGCACATGTTTTGTGTCTCATGGTATTTCTGTGTCTCGTGTATTACAGTATAGAATCTTCTTATGTTGCTGTGTTGTTACTCAATATGGGACACAACACAAACACAACCCATATATTTCCATCCATCATATGATTCCATCCATATATTTCCATCGTTCAGCATGCACCATCCATATATTGGCATCCATTCAATGCATTCCATCCAATATTTTCAATCCATTCATATGCACATGTTATTTTTTCCTCATTTATTTCATGTCTCACTGATGCTGTGGTTGTTGCGTAGGGGCACACACACACACATCAAACAGCGCACAACATGCACAATTTCCAGCCCTTCATATGCCATTTTATTTGGTCTCATTTATTCAATGTCCTCACCTTATGCAGTTGTTGTTGTCATATAGGGGCACACACAAACACACATACAAACACGCACAAACATGCACATATTTGCATCCATTCATATGCACATGTTATTTGTCTCATGTATTTCATGTCTCACATGATGCAGGTGTTGTTGGCAGATAGGGGCACACACAAACACACATACAACACGCACAAACCGCACATATTTTCCCCATTCATATGCACATGTTATGTGTCTCATGTATTTCATGTGTCTCGTGTATTACATGTATCTTCTGTATGTTGCTTTTGTTGTTAACAGATAGGGACACACACAAACACACACATATATTTCCATCCATTCATATGCATTCCATCCATATATTTCCATCCATTCATATGCATTCCATCCATATATTTGCATCCTTCAATTTCATTCCAATCCATATCTTCATCATTTAGATGCCATTCCCTCCATGTATTTCTATCTCATCCATTCATATGCATTCCATCCATATATTTCCATCCATTCAAATGCATATCTCATGTATATCATGTATATCATGTACATCATGTATGCTATGTATGCTATGTATGCTATGTATGCTATGATGCAGGTGTTGTTGCACAAACACACACATATATTTCCATCCATTCGTATGCATATCTCATGTAGATCATGTATGTTATGATGCAGGTGTTGTTGCACAAACACACACATATATTTCCATCCATTCGTATGCATATCTCATGTATATCATGTATGTTATGATGCAGGTGTTGTTGGCAGATAGGGAGGTGTTGCAAGACCAGATTGTGACGGTGGAGTTGGTGAATGAGCAACTCGCAGCGGAGAATGAGGAGCTGTTGCAGCGTGGCAAGGAGTATCGCATGGAGAGGGAGAATGTGGTGGTCTGGTAGTGACGAGAGAGGCGGTGGTTAGAGGTGTGAGTAATGCAAGGAGAGGGAGAAGGTGGGTGGGGCTGGGTAGTGCCTGGGGGAGAGCAACAAACAAATGAAAACAATGCAGTATAAGATCGTTTGAGGAGAATGATGAGCTGCTGCAGCGTGGGCAGTGTATCGCATGGAGAGGGAGAAGGTGGGTGGGGCTGGGTAGTGACTGAGAGAGGCAGATGGGTAGGGATGAGTAATGCATGGAGAGGGAGAAGGTGCATGGGGGGGGCTGGGTAGTACTGATAGAGGAATGGTCGGCTGGTATGCTTGGTGCTGTTGTGTGTGTGGGGGGGGGGGGGGGGGGCGGGTGGAAGAAGAGGGCTGAGTGAGAAGCAGAGACCGAAACAACAAGAAAGAACAACGATCTCAAAATATGCAGTTTTAGTTTGCTTTAGACCATTGGCTGACGAGTCAGGCTTAATCTCGGTCAGACAGTCGGTCGGTCGGTCGGTCAGACGGACGGACGGACAAATGGGTTACCCTGGGGGCTCCCGCCTCATTGAAGAGGGGGCTCCGCCAAAAATCACTGACCCGAAGTCCATTGCAGACGCTGCGTATCCTGCGTGTACTAGAGAGTGATAGGTTATCATATCCACTCTAAATGTAAATATCCAACATAAATGCGCACACACAAACTAACGCGCACACATACTCTCCCCTCCTCACACCACCCCCATTGCAGACGCTGCGTATCCTTCATGTACTTGAGAGTGATATGTTGGAGCTCAGGAAACGGAAGACCAGGCAGCAGGTATGGGGAGAGGCCCTGGGGTATGTTTCGTAGGGATTCGGATAGATTACGTTAGGAGGGGACATGAGTAGGGTCAGAGTGATATGAGAGGATGTATAGGGGGATGAGGGACAGGATAGGAGATGGTATGATGGACCTGCGTGTGTTTCTCGGATAGCAGAGAAGGATCAGGTTGAAGTGGACAGGGGAGGAGAGGAGGAGGGGCCCGAGTGATATGATAGGGCGAGGGTTAGGCTTCCGGGGAGGAGGCGGACAGCGATTAGGGCAGAGGGAGAGGAGATGAGATGTTGGGAGAGGACATTGAGAGGAGAGTGCGTTGATGTGACCGATCGTGTGCGTAGTAGTGAGCTGAGATGAGAATGGTGAGAGGGACATGAGAGGAGCCGGGATGATGGGACCGGGAGTGTGGTCATAAATGAGCGGATAGGATATGATCAGGTGAAGTGACAGGGATATGAAGGATATGGTCAGAGGGAGATGAGATGAGAGGGAGGAACCCGAGTAGAGTATATGATGGAGATAGATGAGAGGATATGTAAGATAAGGGATTCAGATTATTATATAGTAGTACCATATGATTCCAGATTATATGCTACAATATGATATGCTATGACAAGATGTAGTGCGATGAGACAGATGATCATGTGCACAGCAAGCTCCGGTGATGTAGTGCATGATTCTGTCACAGAACGGCAGCACCCCCCCACTGCCCTCACCGACCCACCCTCTACATAAACACACCACACTCTAACTCACACACGTACCCCCCCCCCCCCTCCCCTCTCACCCACCCACATACCCGCACATATCCACCCTCTACCATAAACACACACACACTCTAACTCACACACGTACCCCCCCCCCCCCCCCCCATCTCACACACCACCCACATACCCGCACATATCCACCCTCTACCATAAGCACACACACTCTCTCCCCACCTCACACCACCCCCATTGCAGACGCTGTGAATCCTTCATGTACCGCAGAGTGACAGGTTATCATATCCACCTTAATGTGAATGTCCAACATAAATGCACACACACTAACGCACACACATACTCTCCCCTCCTCACACCACCCACATGCCCTCACCTATCCATCCTATAGTGGAAGTTTGCACACACACATACACACATGCTCCACCCCCCCACACCACACATCTACCCTCTGCCATAAACACACACACACCAACCCACACACATGCCCCCCCTCCTCACACCACCCACATACCTTCTCATATCCAACCTATAGTGGAAGTTTGCACACACATATACTCACAAACATGCTCCACACCCCCCCACACCCCCCACATACCCTCACACATCCACCTGTACCCATAAACACACACCTCATACACATACCCCCCCCCCCCCCCCCCCTTCACATACCCCAACTCACTCTGGCCGAAAGCCTCTGGCTGAAGTGCATGCACACACTAATTCCCCCCTCCCCACACGATCCACAAACCCTCACATATCCACCTTCTGGCTGGAGTGCATGCACACACTAACTCCCCCCTCCCCACACGACCCACAAACCCTCACATATCCACCTTCTGGCTGGAGTGCATGCACACACTAACTCCCCCTTCCACACACCTTGTGCATACTCTCATATCCACCCTCTACCATAAATGCACACACAGACTAACTCCCCCCCCCCCCCCCCCCCCCCCCTCACACACCCACAAACCCTCATATCCACCCTCGACCATAAACACACACATACTAACTCACACACGTACCCCCCCCCCCCCCCCCCCCCCCCCCCTCTCTCACACCACCCACATACCCGCACATATCCACCTTCTACCATAAACACACACACACACTCCCCCCTCCTCACACCACCCACATACCCTCACATAACCACCCTCTGGTTGAAGTGCATGCAGGGGGTTTAGGGTTTAGCATTAAGTTGGTTAAAACCCTAAACCCCTATCCTCCCTCTGGCTGAAGTGCATGCTGAGGTTTAGGGTTGAGCGTTAAGTTACTTAAAACCTAAACCTCTATCCACCCTCTGAATGAATTGCATGCTGAGGTCAGGGTACTACATTATGTCAAATTGGTCAGCGCTTAGTAGTGCACAAACGTCAAATTGGTCAGCGCTATGTAGTGCAAAAAGCGCACAAACGTCAAATTGGTCAGCGCTTTGTAGTGCAAAAAGCGCAAAAACTGCGCGCTGCGCCCACAGGGGGTTGAAAAACCTGCGCTTAACGCGCAGTGGGGCTCAAAAAGCATGCGCAAAATCTCACACGTGCTCTAATCACCGTACCAGATAATCTGGAAATATTTTGGAGTCCAGTAGGACACCAGAACATTGTAATAATCATTATCATTATCACACTCATGCTCATACCCATACTCATGCACTTGCTCCTCTCTCCACCATCAGTGCACCAGGTTAATCTGGACACACTTTTGGAGTCCAGTAGGACACCAGGAAATTGTAATAATTATTATCATTATCATACTCATACTCATACTCATACACATGCACCCATCTGCGCCATCACTTCACCAGATTACTCTGGACACACTTCGACACGAGAATGAAGCGCTGAAGGATAGTCTAGGAGCTGCTTCTGTTGTGCCTCCGTCACATCATCCGACTACAGGTGAATGTTATTTTTTACGGTATTGGTTACACATGCGCGCGCCATGTTGTTGTTTCCGTCACATCTTCTAGCTGCAGGTGAATGTTTTTTTTATGTTATCAGTTACACATGCGCGCGCCATGTTGTTGTTTCCGTCACATCTTATAGCTGCAGGTGAATGTTTTTTGTACGGTATCGGTTACACATGCGCGCGCCATGTTGTTGTTTCTGTCACATCTTATAGCTGCAGGTGAATGTTTTTTTTAAGGTATCGGTTACACAGGCTCATGCCATGTTGTGTCTGTTGGTGATTGCAGGAGAAAGTTGTTTTTACAATATGACAATATCAGTGACACATGTGTAGGGATCGGCATATCATATGATTTTGACCAAAGGCGAGTTTGATATCATATGATATCATACAAATTGCGTCATATGATATCGTATATAAATGGTAACTTTAGCTTAGTCAGACTGCCGGCATCATATGATATCATTTGATATCGTATGATCATATGATATCATATTGCCTATCCCTACACATGTACAAGCCATGTTGTGTCTCCACCTCATGTTCCGGCTACAGGTTAAAGCAATTTTGTGCACGGTATCAGTCAAGGGTTGCTTCAATTCCGAGGCAGGTCTGGACCAGCCGCCCCAACGAACTCCAACCTGTCACCAGCTCTATCTGTTTGATTTTCTCGCCGATCGAAGAGTTAGCACCTGTAGCGAGCTTCGAGTGGTGCATTGTTTACAGTGGTGCATTGTTTACGTAGGAATTGTTTCGCGATTTTAGGGCGAGGTCGGTTTATTCACGAAACACCCTACAGTGGGCGCACAATCCAACGCTGGGTGAATTCTGCTTCACAATGATAGGAAGAGCCGACATTGAAGGATCAAAAAGCAACGTCGCTATGAACGCTTGGCTGCTACAAGCCAGTTATCCCTGTGGTGACCTTTTTTTTGTTGCACAGGCGCAAGCCATGTTGTGTCTCTGTCACATTTTCCGGCTGCAGCTGGCTGCAGGTGAATGTTGTTTTTAACGGTGTCGGTTACAGATGCACAAGCCATGTTATTTCTGTCACATCTTCCGGCTACAGGTGATTTTTTTTTTTTAGTATCGGTTACATATGCGCTACAGGTGATATTTTTCTACAGAATTGGTTACACATGCGCTGGCCATGTTGTTGTTTCCGTCACATCTTCCGGCTACAGGTGAATACTTTTTGTATACGGTATCGGTGACAGATGCGCAAGCCGCGTTGTTATTTCTGTCACATTTTTCTGGCTGTAGGTGATTTTGTTTTATACAGTTTATACGGTATCGGTGACACATGCGCAAGCCATGTTGTGCCTCCGCCTGATGGTGTAGGTGATTCTTTTTTTGCGGAGCCCCCCCTTCTGGGGGACGAGAGCCCCCATATCCACCCTGTTGTCCGTCTGTTCGACCGACCGTCCGACTGACGACAGAGACGAAGCCTGACACGTCAGGAATTGTTTTTTACAGTATCGGTTACACATGCACAGACCATGTTGTGTTTCTATCACATTTTACGGCTGCAGGCGAATGCTCAGGCCATGTACAGCGTAATGCATAAAAGGATTGGGGCATGTTCCTATGGTTTCAGGCTGCACGACGCCCAGGTGTAACATTTGGGAAGGTGGAAACATTTAGAATTGGGCAGCCCATGTTGTGTCAGTGTCACATTTTTGGCAGAGTTCCCCCTTCTGGGGGGCGGGAGCCCCCAGGGTTACCCATATGCCCGTCTGTCGGACCGACCGACCGACCGATCGACCATCGAGATGAAGCCTGACACGTCAGCCAACGGTCTCGTAACTAACTCGCTTCCGTTGCCACCTGTCGCTCCGTCGCTAACACCTCTCCGCCATTTTTTACGTTGCTTGCGACGCTGAATAGAACTTGTTCCGTACAAGAAGTATGATTAACATGTCCTTGCTGCAGGTTACACATACGCATGCAGGCTACACAATTGGGCTTCCCGTGCATCCTCACATGTCCTTGCTGCAGGTTACACATACACATGCAGGCTACACATTTGGGCTTCCCGTGCATCCTCACATATCCTGTTCCCCACTTCTCACATAACACATTTGTGCAGGTTACACATTACACATTTGGGAAGATGGAAACGTTTATAATTGGGCTACCTATGCATTCTCTCATATCCTGTTCCCCATCGCTCACTCCCCTCTCACACTCTCCTCTTTTGCTCTCCACCGATGACAGGTGGTGCAGGACAGCCACAAACCCCCCAAACACCAACCCAAACCAACCCCCCAAACCAAACCAAACCAAACCAATCCAACCCAACCCAGCCCAACCCCCCAACCCAAACCAAACCAACCCAATCCACCCCCCCAACCCAACCCAAACCAACCCAACCCAACCCAACCCAACCCAACCCATCCCACCCCCCAAAACCCACCACTCCACTGCTGCCAGGTGATACTGCTAATGGAGGGCCATACACTGCGGAAGATTTCAACCAGGAGCTTGGTCTCCCCTTGGCCTCCCTGCTTGAAGGATTTCAGGGAGAGGCCGATGGGCTTGCCTCCGCTCTCCTAGATCTCCGCCGGGCTGGCTCATCGGGCGGGATGGGCAGTGTCAGGAGCTCCAATGGGGGTGGTGGTATGAATCCTGCTCTACTACGGCAACGCCTAGAAGCAGTTCAAAATCATGTGGCCTCACTTGTTTCTGCAGTAGTGGTCCGCAATGAACAGCTAAGTGCCAAATTGGCATGTGCAACAGGGCGCCAGGTCTGACTCAGCTAAAGAGAGTGTAAACAAATGACAGTGATTCAAAATACTTCAAAAGATATTATCGAGATAGGTTGTTTATGTTTTCGGATGTGTAGCGCTTCGGTCAGCTCCATTGTTGCCACCTGTCGTTCCGTTGCCAACACTCTCCGCCAATTTTCCGCTTAGGACTTGTCAGATGTGTAGCGCACTTTTTTGGCACACACACACACACACACACACTTTTTTTACCCATGCTGGAGTAGCCAGATAGATGAGCCATTAGATGTTTAGACGCTAAGGAAATCAGGATTACATACCCGTGCAGGACAATTGATAGTTGGATACCGAAGATACTGCAGAGAAAGGTGTCATTTCAAGCTTGTCCTTCGAGCATGCAGGAAATAGGTGAACCGAGATAAATACTCATATCTTCCTAGATATATCCATGTATGATGTTCTACTTGTGTGCTGGTGTTCACGAGACTTGAGTAGAATAGGGTAGGATCTGTTTTATACAATGTTATGTCAGTCTTTCTGCTGACGGTCTGCGAAGGGAGGGTAATGAGCGGAGATAAGAGTTGGTGGGAGTTGGAGAATTAATGAATACTTGGATTGGTTACATTGTTTTCAGCCAGCTCTGGGCTGCTGACCGTCTTCCAAATCCAATTCCCCCCATTCGATTCCCCCCAGAACGAATGGGTGAGGAATATTGCTAAACTTGGTTATACAGCTTCAGCCAGCAATTTGGCTGCTCGCAGTCTGCAGGTAGAGTTAGAAAGGAGATCATGTTTCCCAACTGCGTACGTACGTCACTTGATGCAGTGCTTGTTTCAGTTTGTTTTGATTGCATGGTCTATCAACCTTCAGGTTGCTCACCGTCTGCAGGAGTAAACATGGGTAGCATAAACACTACTAAACCGCACTACGGAGTACAGAATGTAATAAAAGGGCTGCATATAGTTTAAAGACATGCCAAGGTCGATGCAGTACAGTACTGCTTTGATTACTTCTCTCATACCATCTAAGACTTGCCCGACACAACCGACTGCTGGTCTGGGCACTGATGCAATCCCAAACACAGCCTTTAATCGCAAGGGTGTAGATCATTTTATCACATGTCAAAAACAAAACTTGAAGTTGGTTAAACAGCTCCAGTCACCAGTTTAGCTGCTCGCTGTCTTCGGCAGTAATCAATTACTAGTACTAGGGAAAATGTAATCGTGATGTAAACAATAAAAAACAATCGATAATATAAGCCTTCTGATCAAAATGTACATGTAAAAAATAAAAAAGTCTACTTCTGTAGGTGGACAACACATTCAATCTGTTGACATTGTCTATCCACCGTTATGTGGTGAGACTGGTTACTGGCGAGTCAGTGCAGTTGAACACTCCCGGACTCCATTAATCACCACATCCTAGGCCCGGGCTTGCACTCCTTGCAGTATATTGGGATATATTGAATCGTTACATGGTTATTGAGCCAGCTCTGGGCTGCTGACCGTCTTCCAATACAGTTTGGCAGATAAATGTTTCGTAATGTTCTTCAGTCCGTCACTCCGTCAACTCGTGATGTTCTTCACTCCGTCAACCCGTGGGCACATGTGAAGACAAGTACGGCATCAGGAAAACTTCACCATCACCATCACCAAGTATCACGGTTGGAGATGCTCGTGCATCAAATATCAAAATCACCTGGCAATGTAAGTGTAATAACATATTCATCTGCTTAGCACGAACTCCGCCCCCCCGTCTTTAATTTGAACTTGGTTACATATACAATAAATACATAAATAATAATGTCTACTACCATGGAACATCGAATCACAACAGAACATTCGCGGGGCCTGTCTTCGTTCGCAATTACGATTTAGCATCTTGCACGCAGTATTAAAAATCCTGCCGAAGTAGATCGCGTGGTTGCTGGTTGAAGACTGCTTGCCGTTGACAACGGTCTTGCCATAACCACATTCGATGTGTTAACAATCCGGTTTTGGGTTGTTAGTCCCAGTGGAAGCAAACGAGTTGGATTGTGCCTAGCTTGGAACCTAGCTTGGTATGTGATTTGGTTGTGTGGTGTGGTTTGTTTTCCCCCCTGCTGAAATTGGCTGTCCTCCCATACGTGGGGGCAGAGCCTGCTTCGCTGTGTCCAAGCACCCTCATCACACCCGGTAGGACAAAGTATATGGATTTGGTTGTTTTGGATTGTTAGTCCCAGTGGAAGCAAACGGGCTGGCCCCCTCGACCTCACGCCTCGTAACGTGAACTATTTATAAAAATACAATCAGGGCGTGGAGCACATTCGCCTTCGAGATCAGTGTCCATGATCACTGAGATCAGTGGCCATGATTGCAGCAGGGGGTGTCGGTCACAGACAGTGATTTGTTTTCAAATCTGAAAGTGGTTTTTTTTCTAGCTTCTTGGTTTTATGGCTCCTCCATGGACAGCGTTTTCGTGCTTTTACAGCTTTTTATAGCGGTTTGTAGCTTTTTAGGGCCATTTAGGGGGGACAAAATAATCAGTGCCCATGATCGCAGCAGGGGGTGTCAGTCACAGAGCCTCTCAGGTTAGGCGGTGGCAGATGGTCCGGGTCCAAAGTGGCGTCAAGCTTGGAGAAGTCCTGTGTATGGGAAAACAGAGTTACATAACTATATATGGTTCAGAGTTTACGTACTACAAGTCGTGTGTATTGGAATACTGAGTTACATAACTATGTACTGAGTTACATAACTATTTACTGGTTACATCACTATGTTTATGCGTACATAAATATGTTACTGGTTAAATCATTTGTACTGGTTACATCAACTATGGACGCTTACAAACTATGGGACTGAGTTACATACACTATGGACGAGTTACATAATATGACGCGTCACATAACTAGGACTGAGTTACATAACTATGGACTGAGTTACCATAAACTATGGTACTGAGTTAACTAACTATTACGAGTACATAATATGTACTGAGTCTTTTAAATAACTATGTACTGAGAACATAACTATTGACTGACGGTTACCTAACTATTTATTTGAGTACAAACTATGTACTGAGTACATAACTATACTGATTAATTAACTATGTACTGATTACATAACTCTGGATGAGTTACCTATAACTCTGGACTGAGTTAATAAAATATGTGTATATGAGTTACATAACTATGTCCTGAGTACCTAACTCTGTACTGAGTTACATAAACTATGTTACTGTTGTTACTAACTATGGACTGAGTACATAAACTAGGATGAGTTACATAAATATGACGATTACATAACTTTGGACCTGAGTTACATCACTATGGACTGATACATACTATGAACTGAGTTACATAAAATATGTACTATGAGTTACATCAATATTTACTTAATGAGTACATAACTATGTACACCTGATTACAAACTATGTAATACTGAGTTACATAAACTATGTACTTACTGCGATACCAACTATGTACTGAGTTTATAACTATGTAACTGAGTTACATAAAACTATGTACTGAGTTACATAAACTATTTACTGCGTTACTAATATGTATGAGTTACAAATATGTACTGCGTTACATAACATGGACTGCGATAAATAAACTAGGACGAGTTACATACTATGGACCTGAGTTACATAACTATGTACTGAGTTAACATCACTTATGGACTGAGCTAATAACCATGATGAGTTACATAACCTGGACGAGTTACATAAATACGTATGAGGTACATAATACGTACTGATGGTACATAACTATGTATGGTTAATAACTAGTGTACTGAGGTTACATAACTATGTAGAGTTACATAACTATTGACTTGAGTAGTTACATTAACTATGTACGAGTACATAACTATGGACTGAGTTACAAACTATTACTGAGTTACTAACTATGGCACTGAGTTACATACAACTAGGACTGAGTACATAAACTATGGACTAGCACATAACTATGTATAATGATGCTACTACTATTTACTTGTGTTACATAAAACTATGTACTATGCGTTACATAACTATTTACTGGTTACATAAACATGTACGAGTTACATAACTATGTACTGACTACATAACTCTGTTACTGCGTTACATAACTATGTTACTGAGTACATAAATCTGTACCTGAGTTAATAACTAGTTTTACTGAGTCATATAACTATGACTGAGCATAATTAGTACTGAGTACTAACATATGGAGCGTTAATAACTATAGGACTGATTACATAATATGGACTGAGTTACATAACGATGTACTGAGTCGATTAACTAGGGACTGCGTTACCATAATATGTACTGAGTTACATTTAACTACGTACTGAGTTACCTCACTAGTACTGAGTAAATAATAGTTACTGAGTTAACATAACTATACTGGTTCCTAAACTATGTACTGAGTTACTAACATGTTACTGAGTCCATAACTCGGACTGCGTTACATAACATGGACTGGTTACATAATATGGTACTGCGTTACATACTATGGGACTGAGTTAAATAATATGACTGATTAACATAACTATGGGACTGATTTAATAACTATGGGACTGAGTACATAACTATGTACTATGCGTTCCATAAATATGTACTACGAGTTACATAACTAGTATTATGAGTACCATAAAATTACTACTGAAGTTACATCATATTACTACTGTGATACCATAAACTCATGTAATGAGTTACATAAACTATGTACTGAGTTAATAACTAGTACTGAGTTACATAATATTTACTGAGTTAATAACTATGTACTGAGGTAATACTAGTTACTGAGTTTACATAACATGGACTGAGATAAATAACTATGGACTGAGTTATATAAACTATGTATGAGTTACTAACAGTACGAGTTACAAACTAGGACGAGTTACATAATATGTACCGAGTACATAACTATGGACTGAGTACCATTAACTATTGGTTACATAAAACTATGGATAGTTACATAATATGGACTCTTGAGTTACATAACTATGATGAGTTACGAACTATTACTGAGTAGATACTGGGACGAGTTACCTAACTATGTACTGAGTTAACATAACTAAGTACTGAGTTAATAACTAGTTATGAGTTAAAATAAATACGTACTGGTTACATAACTATGTTACTGAGTTAATAACTATGTACGAGTTTACATAACTATGTACGGGTTACATAACAGGACTGAGTTAATAACTATGGACTAGTTACATAACTATGGATGAGTTACATAACTATGGACGAGTTACCCACTATGGGACTGAGTTACATTTTTTAACTATGGACTGAGTTACATAAACTATGCACTGCGTTACCTACATGTACTATGAGTTACATAACTATGTACTACTGAGTTACATAACTATGTATACTGAGGATACATAACCTGACACTGAGTTTTACATAACTATGTACTATGAGACTATACTATGTTACTGGAGTACATAAACTATGTACTGAGTTACATAACTATGTATGAGTTATAAAACTATGTACTGAGTTACACAATATGTACTGAGTTCATAACTATGTACTGAGTACATAACTATGGACTGCGATAAATCAACTATGGACCTTGAGTTACATACTAGGGACTGAGTTACATAACTATTTGTATGAGTTACATAAACTATGGACTGGTTACATACTATTGGACTGAGTTTACATACCTATGGGACTGAGTTCCATAACTACGTACTGAGTTAAATAACTAGTACTGAGTACATAACTATGTACTCGTTACCTAATATTACTGAGTTACATAACTATGTACTGCGTTACATAAACTATGGACTGGTTACATACTATGTACTGAGTCATAACTAGGGTGAGTTACATAAACTATGTACTGAGTTAATAACTATGGATCGAGTTACATAACTATGGATGAGTAATAAACTATGGCCTGAGTTACTAACTATGTACTACTGAGTTACATAATTATTTATACGTGTTACATAAATAATGTACTACTGAGTTACCTAACTATGTAAGAGTTCATAAACTGAGTACGCGTTACATAACCTAGTTATAGATACATCACATGTACTGGTTAACATAACTATGTACTGAGTTACATAAACTATGTACTGAGTTAATAACTATGTATGAGTTACTAACTATTACTGCGTCCTAAACTATGACGAGTTACATAAACTATGGATGAGTTACCAACTCTGGACTGAGTGACATTAAAAATGTACTAGTTAGATAAATAGGGTATGAGTTACATAACTAGTCGAGTTCATCCACAATGGACTGATTACATAAACTATGTACGACGTTACATAACAGGGACTGATTACAAATATGGACCTGGTTACATAACTATGACTGAGTACATAAATGTTTACTGAGTTAAAACTTGTACTGAGTTACATACACTATGTACTGATTTACATTAACTTGTACGAGTTACATCAACTATGTATGAAGTTACATCACGATGTAGTAGTTACATAACTAGTAATGAGTTACACTAACTATGGACTGAGTTACAAACTTATGGCCTGAGGTACAAACTATGTTACTGAGTTACATAACTAGGACTGCGTTACATAACTAGGAACTGCGGTTACCCAACTTGTACTGAGTTTACATAACATGTACTGAGTTACATAACTATGTACTGAGTTACATAAATATGTACTGATTTACTATATGGACTGAGTTACCTAACTTATGGATGAGTTACATAACTATGGACGAGTACATAACTATGGCTGAGTACATAATATGGGATGAGTTAACTAACTATTACTGAGGTACCTACTTTTCTGAGTTACATAAACTAGTACTGCGTACTTATTGGACTGAGTTACATAACTATGGACTGATGGATACATAAACTATGGACTGATGATACATAAACTCTGTTACTGATTTACATAATATGAACTGAGTTTACATTAATATTACTGAGTTACATAAACTATTTGTACTGAGTTACATCACTATGTATGAGTTAAAAACATGGACTGATGACTTAACTATGGACTGCGAATAATATGGACTGAGTCACATACCTATGGAGCTGCGTACATAAACTATGGCCTGAGTACATAATATGGAACTGAGTTACCGTAAACTATGCCTGAGTTCCATAACTCGGTATGAGTTACAAACTTATGTAAACGAGTACATAATATGTACTGCGTTACATAACTTGTACTGAGTTTACATAACTATGTACTGAGTTTACATAACATGGAGAGTTACATAACCTTTACTGGACATAAATATGATGCTGACGTACATAAATATGGACTGAAGTACATAACTATGGCCTGAGTAATAACTTGTACTGGTAACATAAACTATGTACTACTGGTTACATACCGATTTGTATACTGAGTTAATCACGATTGTACTACTGAGTTAATACCTATTGTCATGAGTTCATAACTATTATGGTTACATAAATATGTACTGAGATACATAACAGTACTGAGATACATAAAACTATGTGCTGAGTACATAATATTGTTCCTGAGTTACATACTATGTACTGCTTTACATAACTATGTACTGAGTTAACATAACTATATGTACTGAGTACATAACTCTTGTTTGAGTTACATAAATATGGACTGAGTACATAACTATGGATGAGTACATAACTATGGACTGAGACATACAAATATGGACTGAGTTACATTAAATATGTATGAGTTACATAACTATGAGACGGAGTTACATAACTATGGACGAGTTACATAACTATTGGATGAGTTACATTAATATGGACTGGTTACATAAAACATTGTACTGAGGTTACATTTAAAATATGGGACTGAGTTACATAACTTCTGGATGCTTACATACAAACTATGGATGAGTACCTAATATGGACTGACGTACCTGACTATGGACGGTTCCTGACTATGGACTGAGTTAATAACTCACGTATGAGTTACATACCTGTACTGGTTACATACAATATTGGACTAGTTAATATATGACTGAGTTTACCAACTATGGACTGAGTTACATAAACTATGATGAGTTACATAAACTTGGATGAGGTTACAGAACTATGGACTGAGTTACAAAACTATGGATGAGTTTACTACCTATGGACGACGTTACATACCATGGACTGAGTTACATAATCTGTTACTGGTTACAAACTATGGGACTTGAGTTACTTAACTATGTATGAGTTGACAGCACTATGGATGAGTTACCTAAATATGTACTGTAGTTACATAACTATGGAAACTGATTTTACATAACTAGTAGAGTTAAATAACTATGTACTGAGTTACATAACTATGTACTGAGTTACAAAACTATTACTGGTACATAACTATGTTACTGAGTTACTAATATGGACTGAAGTACATAACTATGGACTGAGTTCCATTAACTATGGACTGATAACCTAAATGTACTGGTTACATCTAATACTATGGACTTGATTTTACATAATATGACTGAGTTTTACATAACTATGGACTGTAGTTTCCATAACTAGGACTGAGTTACATAACTATTGTACGGATTTATCCACATACTAGTACTGAGTTACAATACTATGTCGGAGTTTACATAACTCTGTACTGAGTTACACCTATTGACTGAGTTACATAACTATGTACTGAGTTACTAACTATGGACTGAGTTACATAACTATGGACTGAGTTACATAACTATGGACCTGAGTTACATAACTATGTACTGAGTTACATAACTATGTACTACTGAGTTACATAACGATGTACTACTGAGTTACATAACGATGTACTACTGAGTTACATAACTATGTAATGAGTTACATAACTATGTACTGAGTTACATATAATGTTACGAGATACAGAACGATTACTGAGATTACATAACTATGTACTGAGTTACATAACTATGTAACTGAGTTACATAACTATGTTACTGAGTTACATAACTATGTACTGAGTTACATAACTATGTACTGAGTTACATAACTATGGACTGAGTTACATAACTATTGAACTTAGGTTACATAACTATGGACTGAGTCCATACTAGGACTGAGTTACATAACTATGGACTGAGTTACATCTATTACTGAGTTTACATAACTATGTACTGAGTTACATAACTATGGACTGAGTTACATAACTATGGACTGAGTTACATAACTATGGACTGAGTTACATAACTATGTACTGAGTTACATAACTATGGACTGAGTTACATAACTATGGACTGAGTTACATAACTATGGACTGAGTTACATAACTATGGACTGAGTTACATAACTATGGACTGAGTTACATGACTATGGACTGAGTTACATAACTACGTACTGTTACATAACTACGTACTGAGTTACATAACTATGGACTGAGTTACATAATTGGACTGAGTTCCGCATAACTATGGACTGAGTTACTAACTACGGACTGAGTTACATAAAAAGGGACTGAGTTACATACTATGACTGAGTTACATAACTATGTACTGAGTTAGATAACTAGGGACTGAGTTACATAACTATGTACTGAGTTTCCATAACTATGTAACTGAGTTACCAACTATGTACTGAGTTTTATAACATGTACTGATTTACATAACGAGTACTGAGTTACATACTATGGACTGAATCATGAACTATGGACTGAGTTACATAACTATGGGACTGGTATACTATGTGCAGAGTTACATATATGGACTGAGGTTAATACTATGACTGAGTTACATCACTATGGACTGAGCTACATAACTTGGACTGAGTTATCATAACTATGTCTGAGGTACATAACTATGGACTGAGTTCTTAACTATGGACTGAGTTACATAATATGACTGAGTTACATAACTTGTACTTGAGTTACCTAACTATGGACTGAGTTACTAACTTATGTACTGAGTTACATACTAGTAAATGATTTCATACTATGTAAACTGAGTTACAAAACTATGTACTGAGTTACATAACTATGTACTGAGTTACATAACTATGGACTGAGTTACATAACTATGGACTGAGTTACATAACTATGGACTGAGTTACATAACTATGGACTGAGTTACATAACTATGGACTGAGTTACATAACTATGGACTGAGTTACATAACTACATAACTATGTACTACTGAGTTACATAACTATGTACTACTGAGTTACATAACTATGTACTACTGAGTTACATAACTATGTACTACTGAGTTACATAACTATGTACTGAGTTACATAACTATGTACTGAGTTACATAACTATGTACTGAGTTACATAACTATGTACTGAGTTTACATACGATTTACTGGTTACATAACTATGTACTGAGTTACATAACTATGTACTGAGTTACATAACTATGGACTGAGTTACATAACTATGTACTGAGTTACATAACTATGTACTGAGTTACATAACTATGTACGAGTTACTAATAGTACGGAGTTTATCATAACTATGGACTGAGTTACTAACTATGGACTGAGTTACATCACTTGTATGATTTACATACTATGGACTGGTTACATAACATGGACTGAGTTACATAACTATGGCTGATTTACTAACTAGAACTGAGTTACATAACTATGGACTGAGTTACATAACTATGGACTGAGATACATAACTATGTACCTAGTTACATAACTATGGACTGAGTTACATAAATATGGACTGAGTTACATAAATATGGACTGAGGTACCATCACTATGGCCAGAGTTACCTATACATATGGTGCTAAGTTACATCCTACGTACTGATGTTATCTAACTACGTACTGATTTACTAACTATGGACTGAGTTACATAACTATGGACTCGAGTTACGTGTAACTATTGACTGAGTTAGCATAAACTATGGCGACTGAGTACATAACTATGTACTGAGTTACATAACTATGGACTAGTTACATAACTATGGACTGAGTTACATAACTACGTACTGAGTTAAATAACTACGTACTGATGACTAACTATGGACTGAGTTACATACCTGTGACTGAGTTACCTACTATGGACTGAGTTAATAACTAGTGTGGCGTGACTTACATAACTATGTACTAGTTACTAACTATGGACTGAGTTACCTAACGATGTGCTGACTACATAACTAGACGTATTACATAATCGTATGTACTGATTCCATAACTATGTAACAGAGTTACATACTACATATACAGAGTTACATAACTTGTCTTGAGTTTCATAACTAATGTACTGTGGGCAGTGGTGGGGGCATCACGAGTACTACGAGTGTACATAACTAGTGTTACTGAGTTACATAACTATGTACTGAGTTACATAACTAGTACTGAGGTTCCATACTAGTAGCGTGAGCTACCAAACTTTGGACTGAGTACATAACTATGTACGGAGTTACATAACTAGGGACTAGTACACTAAGCTCATGCACCTAGTTACATAACCTATGTACTGAGTTACATAACTAGTATTACTGATATACATAACTATTACTGAGTTAACATAAGTGTGGGATCAGGTGATTTTTACATAACTAATGGACTGAGTGACAACGATTACCGGTGCGTTTTCATAACTATGTACTGAGTTACATAACATGGACGGAGATACTACAATGGACGAATGACATCACTATGGACCTAGTTGTGCCGGTAACTATGACTATCATATACATAGCATGTACTGAGTGACAGTAACTATGTACTAGTTACATAACTATGTACGAAGTTGACATACCGGTACTGGTTTTTTACTAACTACGTAATATTTATCATAACTATGGACTGAGATACATAAGCGTGATTACGTGCGTACTAACGTGTGGTGTGTCGTTGGAGTGACATACTAATTCTGAGTTACATACTAGTACTGAGTTACTAACTATTGTACTGAGTTACATCACATGGTGACTGAGTTACATAACTAGGTACTGAGCTTTACATAACTATGTACTGAGTTACATAACGATTTACTGGAGTTACATAACTAATGTACTAGGAGGTTTCATCCTATGTACGTGAGTTACATAACTATGGACCTGATTACATAACTATGACTGAGTTACAAACGGTGGACTAGGTTCCATAAACATCTAGGGGACTGAGTTTACATACCTATGGATCTGATTATCATACTTGTACTGCGTTACATAACTTGGACTGAGTTTTACATGTGTGCGTAGGGACTGAGTACATAACTCGGACTGAGTTTACATACTAGTTACGGAGGTTGTCTAACTATGTACTGAGTTACTAACTATGTACTGATGACATAACTGGTGTTGCGTGGGGATTACATCACATGTACTGAGTTTACATAACGATGGACTGAGTTACATAAATAATGTACTCATTACATAACTATGAACTGCGTTACACATAACTATGTAACTGATTTGCTGTGTACTTGTAACTGGAGTTACAAACTTTGGACTGATGTTACAAAACTATTACTGAGTTCAGCTAACGTGATGTACTGAGTTACATACATGACTGAGTACATAACCATGTTACCTAGTATACAATAAAAAATTATTCGCTCGAGTTAGCCTAAATTAATGGACTGAGATACATAACTATGGACTGATTACATAACTATGGACTGAGTTCATAACGATGACTGATTCATACGATGACTGAGTTCATAACTATGTACTGAGTTACAACTATGTAGCTGGGGTCTTACATAACTATGTACTGAGTTACATAACCATGTACCTAGTTACCTAAGTATTGTACTGAGGTTACATAAACTGTGGACTGAGATACATAACTCTGTACTGAGTTAACATAACGTATGACATAGTTACAAACTATGGACGAGTTACATAACTATGTACTGGAGTTCATAACAGTCACTGAGTTACATAACTATTACGGAGTTACATGGTGCGTATGGGCCTGAATTGACATCACTATGACGTGAGTTCCAGTAACTATGTACTGAGTGACATCACTAGGTACTGAGTTACATAACTATGTACTGAGTCCATAACTATGTACGAGTAACATAACTGACGGAGTTACATAAAGCTAATGTACTGATTACATCACTATGTACTAGGGGTAGATACGTGAACTCCTAGTCTGAGTTAACATAACGATGTACTGAGTTACATAACATGGACTGAGTTACAATAACTATGGTACTGAGTTCATAACTTGGAACTGACTTACATAACTGTGTTACCTGAGTTACATAACTATGGACTGAGTTACATACTATGGGACTGAGTTACTCTATGACGAGTTAACACATAACTATGTACTACTGAGTTTAACTAACTATACTACGGGGTTACTAACGTACTACTGATTACATAACTATGTACTGAGTTAATACTAGTGCTGGCGTTGACATAAAACTATTACTGAGATCATAACTGTACGAGTTCATACGTGTGTACGGAGTTCCTACTATGTACTGCGTTACATAACTATTTCTGGAGTTACATAACTATGTACTGAGGTACATAACTATGGACTGAGTTACATAACTATGTACTGGTGTTACTACTATCGGACGGAGTTAACATAACTATGGACTGAGTTCAGAACTATGGACTAGTCTACATAACTAGTGATACTGAGTTAGATACTAGGGACTGGTTTACATACTATGTTACTGAGTTACAGACAATGGACTGAGTTACATAACTGATGTACTGAGTTACATAACTATTGGACTGAGTGTGTGTCATACTAGGTGTACTGATACATAACTATAGGTACGTGAGTTACATAACTTTACTGAGTTCCTAACGATGTACTGAGTTACATAACTATGTCGGATTACAAACTTTTGTGTGCTGGATTACATAACTATGTCCTGAGTTACATACCTATGGACTGAGGTTACATAACTATGCACTAGTTACATACCTATGGTACTGAGTTATAACTCTGTACTGAGATCCAAGAACTATGTTGAGGTACACATAAATTAATGGATGAGTTACATAACTATGGACTGAGTTACATTAACGATGTACCTAGTTCATACTATGTACTGTTACATACCATGGACTGAGATACATAACTATGCTTATATTACTGACTATGACTGTAGTTTACATAACTGTGTGACGAGTTACATACTATGTACTGAGTGTGTAACATAACGATGTACTAATTACATAACTACGGTGTACTGAGTTCATAACGATGTACGTGTGTTGTGTACATCACGATTAACTGATTTACTACTTGACTGAGATACTCCTCCTGGTACTGAGTTCCATAACTTTGTCCTGAGTTACCGTCGCTGTACTGAGTTTACGACTATCTATTAACATAAACTATGGACTGAGTCATAACTATGGGTGCTGA